>CACVCL010030099.1:0-56028 GCA_902729485.2 Mus minutoides
CTTCTGGACAGAAGCTTAGACTCCATGATTTCCCCCCCACTTTTCATTATAAACCAGCAGTAGACACTGGATTGATAATCAGAATCTGGAATCGACTGGGGCCAGGCACATGGTCCAGCCAAGCCAGAGGCCTTCTCTGTGGCTCAGCTTCCAACTATTCTAGCATGGTACCTGGTTAGTTGTGGGCTCAGTTCAGCAGCCTGCCCTTTGGTGTTGCTGATGTTCTCTGGAGTCTGAGCCAGAACATAAGCATATGAAGAAGCAGGAGCCGTTACAGCTCTGAATACCCGTGAGTGACAGTGGCTTAGGACCCAGAAAACACCAGAGCAGGAAGAGCTGATGTCCAGAGCATAGAGCTGATGCTATGGACAGGATTTGGAACTTAGTTTATCCTCTCTCTCTCTCTCTCTCTCTCTCTCTCTCTCTCTCTCTCTCATGCTTGCAGGCGCGTGTGTACCCATGTGTGTGCATTTGTGTGGAAAACGGAGGCCATACTCAGGCGTTATTCCTTTGGAGTTGGCTGTGTTGTCCAGTCTGGCTGACTAGTGAGCCCCAGTGATCCTGCTGTTTCTCTGTGCCCAACACTGGAATTACAAACAGGCACTACCATGCCTTTTTCTCCCTAAGTGGGTGGTGGGGAGTGAACCCTGGTCCTCCTACTTGATCATGTGGGAATGAGTGCATTCTCACCCACGAATGCATGCACGCTCAGTTTAGAATCATAGAGCACATATTTGAAACATTAAAGTAGTGGTCAGAAGTACCTTTGGGCATGTTCAGCCTACACCATGGAGTTTTAATTGAAGATAAAGGAAAAATAAATGGTTCCATTTTTTGTAATTTGTTTAATATTTTTACCTAATTCTATAAGGACAAGGTTATAATTCTTATGTTTAAAAAGATTTATTTCTTTTTTTTTTTAATGTTGTGCATATGTGTGTGTGCAGGGACCGAAGAGGCCAGAAGAGGGCATAAGAATCCCCCTCCCAGCTGGGGTTACAGGCAGTTGTGAGCTGCTCAGTGTGGGTGTGAAGAGTGGGACTCAGGTCCTCCAGATGAGCAGCAAGTGTTTGTATGTATGATGTATGTATGTATGTATGTATGTATGTATGTATGTATGTATGTATGTATGCATGCATGATGTATGGTGTATGTATGTATGTATGTATGTATGTATGTATGTATGGTGTATGTATGTATGTATGTATGCATGCATGATGTATGGTGTATGTATGATGTATGTATGTATGTATGTATGCATGCATGCATGATGTATGGTGTATGTATGTATGTATGTATGTATGTATGCATGCATGGTGTATGTATGTATGTATGTATGTATGTATGCATGTATGGTGTATGTATGTATGTATGTATGTATGATGTATGATGTATGTATGTATGAATGTATGTATTCATTTTATATCCCCCTAGTCCCCTCCTCACACAATCCCTCCTCCCATTAACTCCCTCTCCTCTGAGAGGGTGGAGACCCATCCCCCCTGGGTATCTTCCCACACTAGCATGTAAAGTCTCTGCAGGGCTAGGCATATCCTCTCCCACTGAGTCCAGGCAACACAGCCCAGTTAGGGGATCGTAGTCCATAGAGAGACAACAGCTTTAGGGATAGCCTTCCGCTCCAGTTGTTGGAAGATCCACATGAAGACTGAACTGCATATCTGCTACATATGTGTTTGCAGGGGTGCTAGGTCCATTCAATATATGTTTTTGGTTGGTGGTTTAGTCTCTGAGAGCCCCCAAAGATCCAGGTTAGTTGACTCTGTTGGTCTTTATGTGTAACCTCCCCCAGACTGAAGCAGGCTGATGCAGACTGCTGCCACTGAAATGAGATCACCTGCGGTGTAGCCTTCTGACTTAGTAGGTTTCGCCAAAATCCTCCACCTGCTGAGATACCCTTGAGACATTCCAGAGACACATCCTGCACCTTGCATGTCATCTTCAGGCTGGACCTAGGCGCCCCAAACAGACTGGCGGGGTGATGGGCCTACCTAGCTCTTTATAAGCACAAACTCCCAATAAACTTTGGGGCCTTGAACAGTGTATGTTTGTCTTGGCCTCCATATTCCTCTCTACCATTCATTCCCATACAACTCCGGCCTCCCCCTCAGGAACCCAGTTAGCGTAAGCCTCGAGCAGCTTACATTCATGTGGAGTTCTGACCCCCTTCAAGATCTATGATCCTTCCTCCAACTCTTCCATAAGAGTCCCTGAGCTCTGTCTAATGTTTGGCTGTGGGTATCTGCATCTGTTTCTGTCAGCTGCTGGGTAGAGCCTCTCAGTTACAGCAAGTGCTCTTAACAACTGAATCAACATTCCAGCTTGGTAATTCTTTTGGTTGTTATGTGTACTTGAGCTTAATTGCTTTAGAGAAAGATTCATATCATGCTTTTTAAAAATTTCCCATTACAGGAACGACTCGTTGTATTTTACTATTCAGTAACTGGATCAATTCCCTTCTTACTTTGGGGAAAACTCCATTATATGAGTGTTGGCAGAGGACACGGCCTCACTAAAGGATGAGAAAACTTCAGGACCCAGCCTCCTTGTCTTCAAGCCTGAAAGATACAGTTGTCATCCAAGCTTAGTCATCCTGGAACACTGAATTTGCAGACCCCACACACTGATCGGGCGGTCGTTCAGTTGCTGTGGTGGTAGCAGAGGAATCAGATGGAGAGGAATTTTGATCTAACAACATGGCTGCTCCGGCAAAGGATCACATCCAAAGACCCGTGTGGACATCTAGAATGCAGACGACATGACCTGGATTACAGTATGATGTGGCTAGAATACAGGCATGCCCTTAGTACGCACCTTTAATCCCAAACGATGTAGGTAAAATCGGTTTGTAGAAGGGAGCAGTCATGTTTACAAGTGATGTCTAGAGGGACAGACAAAGTGACAAATGAGAGAAAGATCTGACAGAATGAGTCAGAGATGGGATACTCTCACAAGTCAGACAGGAATGAGAAGCTGCTTAAGAGCAACACAGGGAGAGAGAGTCAGTTCAGCTGAGTGGGATTTGGTGTAGTTTTGTTGGATGACTTCTGTGCAGTGGAGTTGAGTCCGTTGGGAGTCAGCGCAGTGAGTGCGGTGCAGTGGAGTTGAGTTCATGTAGTTCAGTGCAGATCTGGAGAGGCAGCTGAAGCCAGGGAGTAAGAAGGAAACAGACGCTTAGAACAAATTGCCAGAGTTAGTTTGAGATTAAACAGAACAATTTAGTTGGAATCCAAGAGAAGCCGGTTTGAATCAGTCACTTTGGAGAGGCATTTGAGCCGAACAGCTGAGTTGAACCTGCTCACCAAAGCTGTAAAAGAGCTAGAAAGGGTGAGCTTATTCAGTAGTAAGCCTCCGAGACAACCATTATATCTGGCGAATAAAAGTTTCTTTTACAATCAGATCTAGAAATGGTGCCCTCATTTGATGGATGTGGTGTGACTTCAGCTGTGTTCCTTCTGAGGTCTGTCTGACAGACCCTACTGCCATCCTTCACATTCTTGGCAGTTCTGTGAGCTTGCTGATACAGTACTCTTAATACATTTCCAGTTAGCAAGGTGTATCTTCTGTTGCCACAAGCAAAAACACCTTCTCAGTTGCACTTCACTCTGTCTAGCACATGCTGAGCTCAATTAAGATATATTGACTGCCCTTGGATCCACAGTAAGTGATCAGCTTCCTACTGTGATCTTGAGCCAACAGCCAGATTAATGGTCTGAACCAGCACACGGCAACCATATCAACAGTGAAGACCAAGCCAATGAATGTGCTCAAGGTTTCTCTGCACACGGCAACCATATCAACAGTGAAGACCAAACCAATGAATGTGCTCAAGGTTTCTCTACAGTTGAAGTGCTATTCTTTTGAAGTTGACAGCAGTCTAGACCTGTTCAGGTGTATCCAGTGTGTGAGATTCCCTGCCAGACCCTTCATTATAAGAGAAGTGGGTGATGGGGGAATCAGTAGGGTGATGATTGCTTAGCTTTAGGGGTTTTCATTGTTGGTTTATCTGTCACAATCAGATTTGGAAGGCTGGTGTGGTTTTGAACTTTGCGCTGTCCAAGGTCAAGCGTGGGATTTGATTTACGTCCTTCTCTGTGAGCTAAGAAGTTGGTCTGTTATTGTTTCATGGAACATAGCCTGGGATGTTTTGCACCATGTGTGTCTCATGGAATTTGGCAGAAGACGGGAGAATCGTGAGTTAGAGACTGTCCCGATTAGTATGTCTGTTAACTCCACACAGTCTCAGTTGAGACATTGTCCAGATCAAATTGGTCTGGTGGGCATCCATGTCTATGAGAGATCCTATTGATGGTTAGTTGATGGAGAGTCCAGCCATGGGCAGTGGTATCCATAGGCAGGTGGTCTTGAAGTATTTGAGAAAGGTTGCCGAGTACGAGAGAGCTTACAAGCCAGCCAGAGAGCAGCATATCTCCTCCCATATCTACCACGAAGAGCTGACAGCCCAGTCTTGCACAGGTGATATTCAGCCATGACATCTGCTGGGAGTTCACAAGTGCCACTCTGGTCACACCTTGATTTCAGACATCAGGTCTTCAAAAATCATGATAGCATATATGTCCATTGCTTTAAACTGTCACATGTGTGGTATTTTCTCACTGAAGTCTCAGGAAGTTGGCATATTGGGGCATGTAAGTAGATTATTTAGAGCAAGGAGTCTAGATATGGGGCAGCTGGCTCCTTGTGGGAAGTTTTGACAATCTAAGTTATTTCTTTCCCCACCATTACTTCTTTGAATGGATCAAAGGAGGACTGTAGCATTTCCCTGTGCTGATCTTGCAAGAGCTCCATCTACAAGATATGGATGCTTGTTAGTGTTTCAATATCCATCAAGGCTTATACTGAATTTTAATTTCCATTGTGAGACGTTAAGAAGAGAAACTTAACCTCCAATGGGATATATGTATCACTCCCTCTTCCCTGCTCAAGTCGCAGGAGACGGGGAGGAGCTAATGTTAAATATGAGGGGCTAGGAGTGTTGTAAGACTCTGCCTTCCAGCCAGGGCATGACCACTGAACACACAAACTCACAGCAGCTGTGGTTACCTGCAAAAGACCCAGCCCATCAATATGCTGCCCACACACAAGGAAAAAAATACCGTACCCACATACTTGTAAAAAAAACAAAAAACCCTAATTAAACTCAGGGAATCATGAAGAAAAAAAAGACATGAAAACTGGGAAGGGGGGCATGTATTGGGACAAAGAAGGGGTTCAGAGGGAATGGGATAGGGAATGGGGGAGACTACGGTCCAAGTACAGTATATACCAGTATATACTAGGTACCTATGTGAAATTCTCAAAGAATAAATACATTACTTAGTAAAAGAAGTGAGATCTTTAGAAGTAATTAGGTCATGAGACAGAGCCCTTACTAGTAAGTTAATCCCTTCACAGACTGGTGGATTAGTGATGAGTGCATTGTCTGGATAGTGCACATTATGAAAACCGGTTTGATTTTGTCACTCGCTTTTACCCTCTCAGCACCTCATCCCCTATCACCAGCAAAAAAGCAACCACTAGGGGCAGGCTCTTGACCTTATATCTCCCAATCTTTTGAACCATGTGCTGACTAAACCTTTATTCTTTATAAACTACCCAGTCTCTGGTGAATGGATACAGTAACAAAAATGGACTATGAGAAACATTATTGGTTGGAAACAATTTTTTCAATAGGTCAGAATTTTAAGCATCATAGACTCTGAATCCCAGTGGAAAAGTTTAAACATTAAAAAATAAATAAATGTAGTGAGGTTAAGTTCATCCTTCTCAGATGAATCCCCATGGACCTGCCCTGTACAGTGGGTATTCTGTTCCCTCCTTGTTTTTGGTGTGGCCTAACCTCTTGATCATTCTTGAAAAACTGACTGGGCTCCTGGTAAGCTGGGAAGGATACTTTGTGGAGTGAGATAGGGAATCTGACCCTACAAGAAGATGGCCCAGGCCAGGTTTAATGATATCTACAACAACTAAGCTTGGAGGGATTTTTCAACATTCATACACATCACTTATTTTATCCCCAATGACCTTGTGCGGCATATCGACACCCATGTATCCATAGTACAAAGAGAAACACCTAAGCTTTGGGAGGTTAAGAAACTGGGTGTGGTCTCACAGTTGATAAAGGGATTTCCAGAATCCTCAGTTTGATTCTAAATCCTTAGCTAAATCTTGACACCTCATCCTCTTTCCCCACCATGGATAACAACTCAGTGAAAATCGTGGTGTTTAATGCCAGAAATGCTACCTCCAGTTTGGGTGAGCTTTGACTGCACACAAGCCCACACAGTGTGGTCACAACTGAGACCAAGATCCAGGGTATGTCAATAAAGATTTTCTCTAACACATTAGTTTTTGCAAAGGAAAAGATGGGTCAGTACAGGGAGTGTTTAATAGCTTTCATTTTTCTCTTGAGAGCAAAGAGTTTTCTAGGAAAAATAGCATTTCAAAGGTTGAGGCTGATTTGCTCTGAGAAGAGGGGAGAGCTTGATTTACGGGAAGAGGCACAGAAAATGTGGTACCTGAATGACAATGAGGATCTGAAGCAAAGAGCCCTGCCTCACCTTGCTCAGTGCTTGTTTGTGTGAGCCCTGGCCAGGGATGGCTGAAGAGAATTGTTGAGTCACTCGGGAAGAGTGAGACTGACATTTGAAAGAATGAGAAAGACACAGAACCAGGATGGGCAGGAAGTGGTGAGCTCTTCCTTAACATTAGAGCCCACTCAACTTATTTACACAATCAATGGATATTTCTGAGCTCTTGCACTAGGCTTTGTATTAGATGAGAAAACAAACAAAAATTCTAACAGCCATGGTTCCCACTGGACCAAATGGAGCTTGGGTTCTGTTGAGGCACACTAACTAAATTCAGCCAGCCCTCAAAATCCATGGGTCCTATACACAGTTCTGACCAACTGTGGATCAGGCATATTTGGAGAAGGTCTGGGAGATGTTTCAGAAGGTAAAGCACTTGTTGTGCATGCATAAAGACCTGAGTTCAGAACCCCAGTCACTACCTAAAATCTTGATGTTGTGGGACACGTCTGTAACCTCAGTACAGATAGGGCAGAGGCAGGCCAATCCCAGGGGCTTGATGGCACTAATCCTGCCAGTGTGGTGAACTCCATGTTCAGTGGGGGACCTCGCCTAACAAATAAGGCAGAGAGTGACGGGGAAAGACACTTGGCATGTACTTCTGGTCTCTACAGGCACACGCAGTGTGAGCAATCTCCCTCCCAATATGAACACATTTTACACATATACACACATGTGCATACACACATACACACATGTACAGACACACATACTAAAAAATAGTGTTTGTGTGTGAAACATTTATCAGTTCTAAAACATGTCTTGTCACTAGGCTTTATACAATAGAGAAGTTGTTCTCAGCCTGTGGGTTGCTGTCCCTTTGGGGGTTGAATGGCTCTTCCATGGGGGTTAGATATTAAATATCCTGCATGTCAGGTATTTACATTATGATTCATAACAGTAGCAAACTTACAATTAAGAAGTAGCAATGAATTATGGTTGGGGTCACCACAACATGAAGAACTGTAATAAATGGTTGAAGCTTTAGGAAGTGTTGGATTTCAGACAGGGAGGTGTCTATTTAACTTATCAAAGCAGACCTGGCCTCCAGGTTCTCCCAGCATCCCTTACAAGATATGGCTGGCATACCCCACCTCCTACACTGAACTTTTCAGTCCAGGGGCTAGGCTTCCTCTCCCCTAAAGGCTCTTACCTATACAATCCAGACATTTTGCTCTCGTTCTCTGTGTCTGTGTCTGTGTCTGTGTCTGTGTCTGTGTGTGTGTCTGTCTGTCTGTCTATCTCTCCACTTCTCTCACCCTGTGTGCACATGCTTCCCTTCCCCTCCCCTATCTCCCTGTTTGCAGGGCTATTTCCCTGGCCCTGTTCACCGGGACCAGTGAGCTTGCCTGAGAGCTGCCCCCAAATAAACTTGCTCTTTGACTCTCAATTCGGCTTGAATTGTCTTATTACATCGGCGGTCGAGAACCATTGCAATAGGACATACCAATGATTTATGTTACATTGTGCTCTGTGTTTTAAGTAATGCAGAGATGACTTGATGTATACAAGAAGATGTGCAGAGCTAATACACACATGCTATGCTCTTGTAGAGAAGGGACTTGGGCACATCTGGGTTTTGGTGTATCCAAGATGGTAGGTCATGGAGTCAGGACCTCCCAGACACAGATGTATAGTTACAAACCATACTTGTAAGCCCTGTAAGGAAGTGGGGGCAGCTATTAGAGTACGTACCCAGAAGAGCTGGCACAGCCTTGGCATCTGAGAGGGGCAGATGATGTTTCACATGATGCCTACGGAAGAGTAGAAAGAGGTGAGAGAGATGGAAGAACTTCCCCCGCAGGCAGGCAGGAGGCACAGTTGAGAAGCAGAGGTAGCTGTTGGAGAGGGCAGAGGGAGTCCAGCTGAAGTGTTGGTGAGGAGGGGATTGTATGCAGAGGCCATCGGGGTGTCAGTTTTAAACAGAGAGGAACATGACTGACTCCACAAAAGAGCAGGGAGTATTTTAGCCCAGTCCTCATTGGTCAGCATGATTTGTCACTTTCTCAGTTTCGTCCTTTTTTGATTAAATGCCTTACAGATCCTCCCAGAAGCATCTGTGGACAAAATAGAGCATGAGATTTCTAGATGTTGGCCAGTTCCCTTCTCCTGAAGCACAGTTGGCACCCACACTGCTGGGTGTAGGAAAGACCTACCCAGGGGTCTGTGCCGAGTGCTCCACCTAGTCCCCACCAACCACACCAGTCACTGAATGCTTTAGTGTTTGGCAAACTCCCACCACAAGAGACAAGGTACTTGTGGCAGAAGACGTTTTTAAAGGACTATCAGGTGCGACTGGAGATGAGCCATCACTTTGAGGGCCTGATCAGTGTCAGTGAGTCAAATGACTTATCTGTATGTACTCTCCCCAGAGAAGCAGGCAGAGTTGGTTCCAAATGGAAGAGAAAGCCAATTCAAGGGCCCCACCAGATGTGGCTCAGATAAAGAGCCCGGTAGCATTTATCACTGTCTCTTTATTCCTTTCTAATCCTGTTCCTTAACCCAGCTGACAGATGGCACTTCAGAAGAATAGGTTGAAGGGGCCTGAGGGTTTATCTTGAATGCCAACTTGATTGGATTGAGAGACACCTTAGGAGATTTGTAGAGCACACTCCCGGTTGTGTCTGTGAGGGCTTGCTAACGATGATTAGGTCACAAGGCAAGGGGGTGCTCACATAACTTGTGTTTAATCCGTGGATGGCTAAAAACATTGAACCATTGGTAGCTGGTAAAATGGGAAAAATAGGATCTAGTTGGAAGAAGAGTGTGATTGGGAGTGTGTGTGTGAGTGTGTGTGTGTGTGTGTGTGTGTGTGTGTGTGTGTGTGTATGTGTGAGTATGTGTTTGAATTGTGAGTATTTGTGCCTGAGTTTGTGTGAGTGTGTGAGTGTATGTGGGTGTGTGTGTGTGCATGTGTGAATGTGTGTGTGAGTGAGTGTGTGTGTGAATGTGTATGTGAGTATGAGTATGTGTGCGAGTGTGTGTATGTGCATGTGTGTGTGTGTGTTTGAATGTGTGTATGTGTGTGTGAGTGTGAGAGTGTGTGCATGTGTGTGTGTGTGGGTGTGTGTGTATTGTGAGTTTGTGTGTGAGTGTGTGTGAATGTGTATGTATGACTGGGTGTATATGTGTGTGATTATGTGTGAGTGGGTGTATTTGTGTGTGTATGTGAAAGTGTGTGAGTGAGTGTATGTGAGTGTGTGAGTGTATATGTGTGGGTGTGTATGTGTGGGTATTGTATGTGTGTCTTAAAAGGGTGGATCTTGGTTCCTGCTTAGTGGCTTCTTTCTGCTTCTCCGTTGCCACGAAGCAAGCAGTCTCTGCACATGCTCCTACCACCATGATGTTCAGCCACACCTCAGGCTGAGCAACAGATCCAGCTGACTGTGGACGAAGCCATGAGCCCAAACAAGTGTTTCTTTTCTGTAATTTACATTCTCAGGTATTCACCACAATGGTGATGAGTCTAGCACGTGTGGGCCCACATTAAAATCCACCCCACAGATGCTCCCTGCTTCCACCGTGCATATGGAGATAGTGGGAAAATGTCAGGAGTGAGTTCTGTCCATTCCCTGGGACTCTGCAATAGAACTCAGATTATCTGCTGCAGCAGCAAGCGCCATTACCCGCCGAGCTATCTCACCAGCCCTGGAGGAGGCTTCTTAGGATTGACACATCGAGTTTGTGTTATTAAAATGTATTCTGGAGGTGGCTTTGGGGTACCAGTGACATGGGGGTCGAAAGGAAGTGAAGATTGAAATTGGTGTCTTAAAGTCTTTTGTTATTTAGAAGCGATGGATAAAGCATCATCCCAAGTGGCCCAGAAAGTAGGAGAACTAGTTTACATCACTACAAACCATAAGTCCGTGTGACTTCTTTTCAATGTCTCTTTATGAGAGACTCATTAGCTTCTCTAGCTGGTAGACCCTGTAGGGGGAGAGTGAAGAGTGGAATGGTTGTACTGCTTGACATGAGCTGGCCATGTCAAAGACTAAGCTTCATATACACTGGAAATAGTCACCTGTCCTTCAGGTCAGGCTTGGAAAGGCAAAGCCTCCCTTTGGTCCAAGTGTGAGTGTTTGCAAATGATTGGCCCGTGTGCATGAAAACTAGCAACTGCAGCTTCCTCCTCAAGATGTATACATCCTGAGACTGCTCGCCTACAGATACCTCACATACAGATACATCTTAGTCCTCCTAGCAGGACTAACCACAGCCCCCTCCGTATTTAATGAATGCTCTAGGGTTCCATACTATTACACTGTTGGTGCCATGCCATCAAGGTGGCACAGCCCACCTTACCCAAGCTATTCTGTACATGTGTCTGTCCTGACTTTATTCCTGAAATTGCCTTTGCAAAACTAGGAAGCCAAAGGGAACATGGAAGTTTGGAAAAGCTTGGGCAGCTAGAGCTAGTGGGGTCTTATTTTAGAGGTTCTGTCTTAGTGTGTAACAGCCTGGCTCTGGACAATGCAAGCTTCAGACCCAGGGGCCTGGACTGTCCTCTGTATGGAGGAGGCTTGGCACATCAAGGGATTTGGAGACACTGGGACCCATGAATTTGTTTTCTACTGCTGTGATAAAATACCATGCCCAAGGGAACTTATACAAAGAGGTTTATTTTGGGCTTATGGTACTAGAAGGATAACTTGTGCTCACAGGTAAGCTCTGAGAACCTGGAATGTTAAACACACAAGAGTTAAAAACACAGGGTTCAAATGAAGAGATGTGAAACCTGTAATATACCAAGAAGGCTGGGAGAGGATGTGGTTAATAGCCTGATCTTTACTTAGCTTACATTGTTCCTCAAGAAGATTTATGTGGGCTTTATTGTGCACAGGGAATTGAGTTATCCACAGGAAAATTTTCACCAAATCGTGCTGTGCTTAAATATGTCTAAAATAAAATACTCAGAGTCAGATCTGGAAGTTTGAACCAACACTGGCTACTTAGGCATGTTGAGCCCAAGGACCTTCTTGCCTCCCATGGATCCTGACTCTGCTGGCCATGGTGGTTATGGGGAGCCTGGCAGCATACAGGTATATTATACATACAGTCTCTAAACATGTGCAGCAAGGAAAGAAAGAGAGGGAGATGAACACACACACACACACACACACACACACACACACACACACACACAGACAGACACAAAGAGGGGGAGACAGAGAGACAGAGACATGCAGAGAGACAGAGGGAGAGAGACAGAGAGGCGGAGGGAGACAGTGACACAGAGAGACAGATAGATTTGGGAATGACACATGGGTTTTGAAAAAATCAAAGCCTGTCCCCACTTGTACAGTTCATCTAGCAGGTCACAACTCCTAACTTCTAAGCCTCACCAGAGAACATCACCAGTTGGAGACCAGGTGTTCAAAATCCCGAGAATCAGGGCGGGTGGATGGGGTGCGAGACACACACAGTATGGTGTGTATTAGGCTGTTTGGAGACTAGTTTTGTAGACCTCATTTTCCCTATGAGATGAGAGACTTGCACTGTTGGAAAGGTGAGCTTAAGATATGAAATCTGGGGACACAGCAGCAATGGCTTAGTGAATAGAGCACCTGCTCTGCAGACATGCAGACCAGAGTTCGGATCCTCAGACTATCTGTAAATGCTGGCATGATGGTGCATACCTGTAGTCCCAGAACTAGGGGATTGAGATAGGCAGGGCCTGGAGCTCCAGGATCACCAAGGGACTGTTGAAAAATAAAATAAAAATGGAAAGAGGAAGATACCCAGTAGCCACCTGTAGCCTTTCCATGTGCGCAGGCTGGGAATATCCTTATACACACACACACACACACACACACACACACACACACACACACACACACAGAGAGAGAGAGAGAGAGAGAGAGAGAGAGAGAGAGAGAGAGAGCTATATGTCCCCCTCCCCCACTAAACAAACTCATGAAATTTCACATGACAAGAAGCTATTTTATATTTGGAATGCACCGAATTCATTTATCTGTTGCATGTAGATGGATGAGTCAACTGGGTATAATCAGAAATGGGAAATCAACGAAGTGTCTTCACCTAGTAGTTATGGTGACACGGAGATAGATTTAATTTAAGGATCTCTGTGGGAAATGGAAAAGGCATTTGCAAAGTTCTGCAGACCAAATGCCTAAGTCATTCACTCCATGTGGATTTATAGAAGCGGGGGTTGGGTGGGGAGAGTGGGGGTGGGTAGGGAGGATGTTGATGGCTGAATTCGCTGGAATAATCAGATTTTTGCCATAGAAAGAAACGGGACTTTAACTTTGCAACATATGCTAAACTGAACTCCAGGTTGAAAGTAAAAGGAAGGGTCATGGAGAGTGATTAGTTCCACTCAGGCACACAAGTCCAGCCCCAGTTGCTGTCAGCCACTTGTCTTGTATCTTCTGTATCAGTCACTTGTCTGATGATGTGATCAAAGTTTCTTGGCCGAACCAACTTAATAGAGAAGGAGTTTATTTTGGCTCACAGTTCAAAGATATAGTCCATCGTGTTGGAGAAGTAATGGTGGCAAGAGCTTGTGGCTGGATATTCATGTTGTATCCACAGTTAAGAGCAAAGAGCAATGAAAGTTGATGCTCTCCTTCAAAATATTAAGTCATCATCGCCATCATCATTATTAATTATGTATGTGAAGGCCAGAGGACAGCCTTAGGCCTCACCCTCATAAGTGCCACAGACCTCCTTTGGGGCAGGGTCTCTTACTGGCCCTGAACTCACTGAGTTGGCTAGACAGGCCAGCTAATGCATGTCAGGAACCCTCCTTTCGCTGCTTCCCCAGTGCTGGGATTACAAGCATGTAACACCAGCGCTGGCATTTATTTCTACATGAGCATTGGTAATCAAACTCAGTTCCTCATGCTTGTAAGGAACGGAGTCATCTCCCCAGAGAGCTTAATCCCAAGCCAACCATAAAGCATGGCTTGTCCAGCAGGGCAAATTTTCTTCCCTCAAGGACTGAGTATTTCTCAGACTGTTTCAGTACAGAGGCGTGCACAGGAACCTAGCCTGTGAGACACGAGGCCCTGGCTTGCCTTGCTCTGTCCTAGTACCCTCTCCTCTGCCTCATAGCTAGAGGTACACTGTGAAGACAGGAGGACCCGTGTGCTAAGTACAGATGGAAGTCTTCCTCACACCTCCACGCCTCTGACTGTCCACAGAATATGGAGCCTGGTAAGAACAGTCTCTCTCTTCTCGTATTAAATATTTATTATAGCCTGACAGGATCCCTGGCACCCATTGTGTGGGAAGCAAGGGAAGATGAAAGAGGTCTCCAGCCAGCAGCCTGCAGTGGCAGCAGAGGTATTAACTCTGGTGTTCACTCCGTAGTCATTAAAGAGTGTTACTGAGCTGAGTTCTGGGAAGAGAGGGTTTTTTTTTTTTTTTTTTAATCTTCTTGGAAGCAACTAAGTGGGGTTTCAATGCTGTGTTCCCAAAGAGTCTTCTGGCTGGAAGTCTGGGGGTAGCTGCAAAAGCCTGGACCCTGGGCTGACTGTCTCCTTGGCTTTCTCCTGAGATAGTGAGAAAGTCAGATGGAACCAGCTCACTCCTGGGACCATGGCATTAGTTGGGAGCTTCTTAATATAGCTGGGTATAGGAGAGCATTTTGCTGAAGTTGCTGGCTTGGGAACTGGGGACTAGCACAGCAATGGCAGTCATGTGTCCAGGGATGCCCCAGTTCTAAACATCCTGTCTGTTCTAAAACCATGTACCCCAATTTTGGATATTGTCAAGTGTGGGGGAATGGCAGCACTTCAGAGAGAAACCACACGGGACATTTCACTAAGAACTTGGTTAAATACAGTGCAGAACTCGAGACGTTGTTGGGTGTCATCATGTTTTATCTTAGTGAGTCTCTTTTCCTCTTTTCTAAGAAGTTAGGCTACATGACGGGGAGAGGAGAGATCCGACTGGGCAGTGAGGATGCCTGCTGGGAGCGCACCTCAGTCTCCTCATCTGTCAACGGAACATAATGTAGGTTTTAAAAGCTGGCTGAGAAGAGATTAGACAGAGGCTAGTTTGGATCTGAAATGTTCTCCCAAGACACAGACGATAAAGGGAGGCCTCAGGCCATGACCTTAGGTGGAAGAGGTAAGGAGGGGCTAGTGAGATGGCTTAGTGGGAAGACAGCTGTTCCCAAGTCTAATGACCTGAGTTTGAGCCCTGATACTCACACAGTAAAAGCAGAGACTGGCTCCCACAAATTTTCCTCTGACCTCCACCTGCATGCCATGGCTTATATGATCCTCTCCAACAGATGTACACAAAGTCAATAAGTAATAATATTATAATAATGATGATGATAAAAGAAATGGGACTAGTTGGAGAGTTGGGGAAAATGAGGCCATTGGAGACTGGCTTTTGAATTGAATAGAAGGAGCTCAGTCCCTGACTTCTCTTTGATTTCTTGTTCTCACACAGTGAGCAACAGCTCAAGAGTTTCCCCTGTGATACTTGCACCGTGTCAAGCCCAAAGCAACCTGGACGAATGCCCAAGCACTTGAGCCAAAATAAACCTTTCCCCGTTCTTGTTGATCACTTCAGTTCTTTTGTCCCAGTAACAGAAGGTTGACTGGTACAGACAGTGTGGGTCAAGGGTCAAGTGGCCTTGTGCATAAAAGGGGTTACAACCACTTCCCAATTGTTTGGCTTGAGATTAAGCTTGCTGAGAGATGACTCAGTTGCTTAAAAGCATGAGGAACGGCATTTGATACCCCAACACTTATGTAAAAATGCCAAATCTGCCAGCCCTTGCCTTTTCTTTGGCCACCACCTCCATCTCAGCTGTCACTTGGCTGTAGACTGTGGTAAGTCAGCCTCTTCATTGGGCTATCATTGGTCCTGTTGATCATGTTGGATTTCTGTTGATTCTCTCTGCTGCTTTGACTTGTGCTCACCTCCTGGGTATCTGTGTTAGAGGACGTGGCTCTTCCTACTCTTTACCCTTTCCTTCCATCTCTCTCATGTAGGAATACTTGGATCTGATTGGTGAAGCTGGGAAAACAATGATCTGGCAGATTCAGCTCCAGGACCTCAGCTCTCCTCCTCTGGAGCAGACCTTCCCTGAGTAGCTCTCAGCTCTGTTACTCATTGGCAGACTCCCTAGCCTCTCCCACTTCCTGACCCCTAGATCTGCAGTGTTTGTATTGAAAACGCCCACAAAGTTCATTTGCCCACAAATGTAAGTCATACCCTTCAATAGCACTAAGTCTCATTCCTAGAAGTTATGGTTAAAAATTTGGTTTCCTGAGGTGTTGAGTAGGTAGGTTAGTAGGGAAAATACTTACTGCACAAACACAAGGACTGAGTTCAGATGAATCCAAGTAAAAAACGAGTAAGAGAGTGTGTGCTTGTTAACTCTGGGGAGATGGGGACAGGGCTATCTATCCTGGGGCCATGCTGGCCAGCCAATCTAGCCAAAACAGAGTTCTAGGTGCAGGGAGAGACCCTGTCTCAAAACATAAGGTAAAGAAATGGTTGAAGAGGACACATGGACTTTAGTCTCTGGCTTTCCATATATGTTCACATGGGCTAAGCACACTCAAGAGTACACACACACACACACACACACACACACACACACACACACACACGATCCCTGAAATCAAAATGACTAGATTCCAATCCCAGACTGGCCATGTGTCGGTTTGTTGGTTTTCTAAATTCCCAATTCTTGCTGAGCTGCAGTTTCTCTTCTTTAAAAGGGGGGAACTAACAGAACCCACTTCATATTTCTGTTGAGAGAATCCCACAAACTAAGACACTGAAAGCATTTCAAACAACACTTGCACTTGCTCTGAGGTTGCAAATGGCAGCCACCTAACTCTTCTTACCGTTCCTTCAGCCAGTGCCATGGGAAAGTGGATGATGGAGCTTGGCCTTTCACAACCCATTACAGGCTCTGTTCCTCTGTGTTACTTTGTTCATGGAACTCCTTGAACTATTCTACCTGCCTTTTGTGTACTTCTCATGACCATGTGCTCAGTACATATGTGTTAATTAGCTAGTTTTAAAAATCTTTTTTTTTTGTTAGTTGTATGTATGTATTTGTATGTGCACATATGTGCAGGTACTCCAGGAAGCTGGAAGAGGGTGTCAGCCTGAGTTAAGGAGATTGTGAGCCACTGATGTAGGTGTTAGAGACTTAACACCCTCATGCAAGAATAGTTTGTGCTCATAACCACTGAGTTACCAGTCCAGCCCATCACTCCAGTCTCAGGGCTACTTTCAAAATACAGTAATTTCTTTGTTGAGGAAGAAGAGAACAGAAGGAATCCTGAGTGCCAATCACCCTCTTTGTCATCTGCTATTAACTCCTCATGCCCTGGGGCTGTGAGCAGTCAGTCCCTCTGCATATTTCAAGTCTTCCTAATGGTTTCCAAGGAAGCATTCTTGCTGACGCTGGCTGTGTTTGGTAATCAACTTTGGTCTTTTTTCTTTCATCTGTAGTAGACTTCTATAAAGCCAAATCCTAAAGTGGCCATGCTCCAAGACCAGTATTCAGGCACTCCCTCCCTCGTTTGGGAAACTCTCTGTGATTGATAGCCATGGGCATCGTGCCTATGGGAAAGCAAGATGGCTGCCACTCCAGAAGACCATGAATTCTACTCAGTTTCAGCCCTGTTCCCGTGGCTCTTAGGAAGGAAGCAGAGAGAGGATCTGTGTGAGTAACTGAGTAGCTGGGGTTTGCTCTTTCTTACAGCAGGCAATGCCTACTCTGTTTCTCTTTGCTTTGCACAGTGGGCATGAGAGTAAGATTTTATCCAGTAAAGCAATGTCACTGATTAGAAATGTTTGGGGCTGGAGATATGGCTCAGTTTGTAATCCTGGTGCAGGGGAGGTGGAGCCTGCAGAATCGTAGGGCTCTGCCCTTAATCTGCCTAGTATAACTGGAGGGTTTCAGGGCAATCAGAGACACTTTCAAAAATACAAGGAGGAATGGTGTCTGAAGAATGACACTTTAAGCTAACTTATGGTATACACACACACACACACACACACACACACACACACACACACACAATGGAAAAAGCTAAGAAAAAACAAGGTGAAGGGGGGAAAAAAGAGAAAAATCTGTGCAAAGCATTGACCCAGTTTTTCCCAGTGAATTTATTCAGAACAGCTTTTTATAGAGATTTGACCTCTGTGACTTGCATCTGGCTAACAGGATGACAGAGTCATCTGGCCAGTACATTGGCCATGGCCACTGGTGGACTCCGACAGCAGGGCCCTGGAAGTTTCCCCTCACCCAGTAGGCTCACACTTCTCATGTGAGAAAGAACGTCTGTGGTCAAGGCTAGTGTTATCTGCGGTCATAAGTAAATAACCGACTTCCAGGGGGCAGCACCACAAACGAATTGGCTCCGAAGGCAATCTCAGAAGAGTTCCAGAAATATTTTGGGCAGTGGCAATACTGTTGAAACAAGTTTATGGCCCTTCAAAATGCTAGAAACTCTAAAATAAGCTCCGAGAGTCGTTTCGTAGGATTCTCAATATTAAACTGTTGCTTTCTGAAGGGCAGGAGATTGGACTTGGCTTTAACTCGGTGGTGTGTTTGTGAAGGCAGAAACACAAGATCTCCATTTATTCAGTCGCTGGCCTATAAAACACATGGAGGGCAACCAATCAGGAGATCCTACTCACTCTGCTTTTATAAGGTGATTAGAAAGAGCTGTGGAGTTGAATGTGCATAGACCATTTCTGAAGATGTCTAGCGTGGAAGCACCACGGCCCACAGCTCTCCCCCATTGCACTATTCTTTAGTGAATGCTTTGATGACATCAGTCTGGTGTATAGGGATGCTCAGTAGAAATGTGTTGGAGGAATCACTCAATAAGAATGATGGTTGCCTCCTGAGAACAGGGCAGAAGGTAGATAGCATGGGGCCTTCTCCACTTAAATTCTCAGACAGCTTTTACATGGGGGAGAGTGGGAAGGGTGCTGTCTTAGTCAGGGTTCCTATTCCTGCACAAAACATCATGACCAAGAAGCAAGTTGGGGAGGGAAGGGTTTATTCAGCTTACACTTCCACGTTGCTGGTCATCATCAAAGGAAGTCAGGACTGGAACTCAAGCAGGTCAAGAAGCAGGAGCTGATGCAGAGGCCATGGAGAGATGTTACTTACTGGCTTGCTTCCCCTGGCTTGCTCAGCTTGTTTTCTTATAAAACATAAGACTAACAGCCCAGGGATAGTACTACCCACAATGGGCTAGGCCCTCCTCCCTTGATCGCTAATTGAGAAAATGCCTTACCTCTGGATCTTATGGAGACTTACCTATGGATCTTAAGAAAGGCTCCTTTCTCTGTGATAACTCCCACTTGTGTCAAGTTGACACACAAAACCAGCCAGTACTGATGCTTCTTCCTTCCATGCATCTACACGTTCGTGCACAAAGTTGAAGGACCTTAGATCCTTGACTTTCCTTCTACTCTTGGCCCTTTCAAATTTCCCATGCCCCTATACCAAGGAGGAAGGTACAGTCTGGCTTGTCTTTAAACCACATATTCTTAGCATGTGAATGCCACCCTTCCTCATTCACATTCCCTCTCAGATACTCCATGGTCAGGGGCATGCTTGTGGAGTAGGCATGACAACGACTCGATTCTTATTGCTGGTGGACTAGATGGTTGAGGACACTGGGATGTTCTTTTGTCTTAGTCTGGCCTTTAAACTGAAAAAAGTATGAACTGGTGGCTTCTACTCAACAGGAAATTGTGGGGGCTGAGCTACCCAGAAGCACAGTGTCAGGGGCCTACTTTCTTGTTAGTAGATGGTCTTCTGAATGTTATTCCATAAGACCGAAGAGGTGAGGCAGTTTTCTAAGGTTACTGTGTGTGTGTGTGTGTGTGTGTGTGTGTGTGTGTGTGTACACTCTTGCTACTTTCTTTATTCTTTATTATAATTACTCAGACTTTCTAAGTGCATTAGTTAATTTATATGTGGATGGGACAAATTACCTGATGCACAAAACTTAAGAAAGGGAAGGCTTGTTCTATCTCACAGCTCAAGGGTATAGTCCATGAAGGTGAGGATGTCGTGACAGGGGCAGGGGACAGCTGGTTACTGTCAGGAAGGAGAGAGAGAGAGAAGACCTCCCAGCCCATGGAATGGTCCCACCATATATAGTGTGGCTCATCCTATCTCAATGAATCCAACCAATATTCATGTAGATAAACCCAGAGGTTTGTGTTTATGGGCATCCTAAATCTCATCAACTTGACCATCAAGATTCTGATGTATAAGTTAATAAACATCACTGGGGCATTTCCACCATGCTTTGATGGTGTTTACCCACTCTTCAATGCCCTCTAACCATCTTCTATCTTTGGTTTCCCCTAGGCCACGGATCCCATGAAGAAGGGCTGTCCCCTCAAGACTGAATTACCTTCCAAATGCTTCATCCATCCTCAAACACATTCACACTGGAAGTTAGATTTCTGCACAGGGATTTTGGAAGGATCTGAACATGCAGCCCACAGCATTCCACAACCCTGGAAATTTCAGATTCAAGCAAGTCACATGAGGAAAACCTGAAAGAGCCCAAGTGGCTCAGTAGTGACACCCAGGATGTGGGACACAGCTCTCCTGGGGAATTAGTAAAAACTGAATGTTACTGACACATGTCTGGGTCTGTCTGTATTTGATTCTTGCAGAAGGGAGCAGCTCAGACCCAAGAGCATATCTCAACCCCAACATGATAATGCGTTTAATTGATTACCTTTCCATGTGCATGGATTCTGTTTTAAGTAAATGTCCAGATCAGAGTGAAATAATGAACGTGGAGTGAGTACTGAGAGTGGTTTCCCCCCAACCCCATCTACACAACAGTGATTCTTTGTCTGTAAATTCTGTTAGAGGCAATTTACATTTACAAACAGGAGAGATGATAATTGGCCAAGAGAGTGGCATAGCATTTGCTCTCTGTCTGGGAAAACTGGTTCCCAGAGTCATCCAATATGTTGGCTAACATCAGAATGGAAAGGGATAGAATTATCGCTCAACATTTTGTAACAAATTCAGTGTGGGTGGGAGTAAGGAGCCTGTGCTGTGTAATGCCTCAGACATATATCCCCGAGGAAGTATTCCTTAAGAATTAAATGTGAAAAAAAAAAACAAAACTTGCTCTTCTTTAGAAAATTTTTATTGGTAAGTGTACATGGAAGTGGGCTTCATAAAAGAATCCTTTTGAGTATAATATGCACTTTGACCATATTTAACCCCATAGCCTTTCCTCCCCCCTTTTCCCTTTTCTCCCTGCTCTGGCATTCTCTTCTTCCCCGCCCCTAGCCTCCCTCTGCTTTCGTGTTCTACATATGTAAGTGGGCTTATGTATCTATGGAATCTAGGATGCATATCTGAGAGAAACCATGTGATATTTGTTCTCCTGAATGTGGCTTACTTTGCTTAATGTGATAATCTCAAGTTAAACCCATTCCCTGGCAAATAACACAATTCCTGTCTTCATGGTTGAATAGCACTTCATTATATATGTATGTGCCTATGTATAGCTATGGTGTTTCCTTTATCCATTGTTGATGGACACCTTGGCAGACTCCCAACTTGGCTGATAGTGCTGCAGTGAGCAAGGATGACTAAATATCCTTCCTATTCAGAAGTGGTACAGCAGAGCCAAATGATACGCTGCAGAATGAGAATAGAGCAAATGGACACTCTGCTCTTGTTTTTAACTTAATAGTTTCCCCCATTTACTATTCTGTTGGCTGTAGGTCTGGCATATAAAGCCTTTGTCATATTGAGGTAAACCCCTTCCATTCATTGCTTTTTTGTTTGTTTGTTTCATTTCTAGTTCTTTGAGGTTTTTATCATGAAGGGATTTTAGACTTCCTCAAGGACCTTTCTGCATCTGTTGAGATGATCGTGTGATTTCTGCCCTTGCATGTCTTACTCTGATGCATCACATGTATTGATTTGTGCATGTTGAACCATCTCTGTATCTTCTGGACCAAGTCCACTTGGTGGACTTGGTGAATGATCATTTAGAGGGAGTGGGGCTTCCGAGGTTCTGACATTGTGGTCAGAAAATAGTCTCAATTGGAGACTTCTCCTCAGACTGGATTGCACACATCTTTTTCTGACCACTGGACCATCAATCTGCCCAGCATCATTTAATACCTCCAGATCTGACTTCTATTACTTTCTTCACTTGCTGTTTCCTCTAAGCCGGATGACTCGGTCATATTGTCTGTGCCTTGAATGCAGCCACTATGCACACTGCCTGTCTATTTTCCCGTATACTTTCCTTGTCTCAGCTACCCACTTCATTATCACCAGCCATATTAACAGCACAGCATAACTGAATAATGAGGGCATTGTGTATTTAGAGAAAGAGGTTTAAAATATTTTATTAGGGAACACTCATCAATATTGAACAAAGCTTAAATACATGGTGTCTATATGTATAAGGGCCATATAAATTTTCATCATCATGACAGACACATTATGAAACAAATAAGATAGATTTATTTTCAACAGTGGGCATGATCCATAAAGCCTATATTTTAATAATTTATTCATTTTCTTAGTAGTATGTACATTTATTTTCTTGAAAAACAAGAAGAACATAAACCAACACGATTGTCTACCATGTCACATCATAAACAAATAGACCTGTAAAAGTGCTGCATAGAAAATTCATAAACACTTACATAGCACATGCCAAGGGCACGGAGTCCATTTAAATGGAACCAGATGCTTCAAAGCCGTTGCAGATGTCTGAGTGTGGCCTATATGCGTTAATACACAATGGTGCACACAATTCAAGTACAACAATGCACACACATGGATTCTTTATTTTCACATGGGAGAGAATTCTCCCTTATAGAGCATAGAGCACATACCAGACTTGTAGCATGATTTACACTAATTGAAGGAAACATGATCATCAACTCCACCTACCAAAGACCAAACCTGGAACTGGTGGACATAGCTCTCAATTGCAGTTAGGAACTATTGTACCTCCTGGGGATGTTACACATAGCACAATCGGCAAGGTTATGGGAGCATAATGGCAGCTAAAACCAGCCAGGCAGCACACATCTACATCTCTGGCAGCATGGAAGTCGTGTGTTTGTATATTCAGCAGCTCTGAGGAAGAGACAGGCAGAAAAGCTGCATCAGGCCAGCAAATGTCAGAGTTCGCGCTGGAATAGCAGCAGCTTTCTGTTATTTACTGAGACACACTTTTCCCCAGACCGAGTAAGTCAAGTTGGTAAGCGCTGGCAGGCTGTAAAAGTGTAGTCCAAGTCCTTCGATGTATCTGCTCCTCCCTCTGCGTCCAGGGCTGTTTAGTTTGTAATAATCACCAAACACCATTGGCTGAACACTTGTCCTGGCAGAAGCAGCTACTGCCCCTTCCTCTCTGGCATGGAAGGCAACCGGGGAGGGGGGCATTGTAGTGATGCATACAGTTCACAGCTGCATTGTTTTGCAATATAAAACTCCTTCCCTCTCCCCAAACACATTGTACAATGTTTCCTTGCTATATCAGTTTCTCTACTTTTAATAGCCCAGAATTGCCTTTCCTACAATTTCTTTACTAAGCCTCCTCAAGCCTTTGGCTATTCTTTTGGATTAAACACCTCATGTTTGAGAGAATGTAAAATGAGAAAGAAATTAGATTTTTTTTCCTGTACAGGCATCTCACTATAATATTGTAGAAAGCTTTGAGAACAAATGCAGGCTACAAGATAACCAATGCTTTCCGACTTTCAGCCAGGGCAAACCTGGTGGTCCTACTGGAAAACAGCCCCTACATTCTCTGTGTACTGGTTTGTCCAGGAGTTTTCCATTGGGGGGGGGGGAGAGAGAGAGAGAGAGAGAGAGAGAGAGAGAGAGAGAGAGAGAGAGAGAGAGAATATAGGAGTGATTTCTCTGCAGGACTCAGGGAGTGAGGTTTGCTAAGTCAAGGGGCTGCCATAGTCATTTGCCTGGCATACTAAAGGAGGGGCAACCTCTGCCCATATTTAAGATGGATTTGCCACAGGTCCTTTGCATGCTCCTTTCTGGGAGCAACTTTATTCATTTCTCACTGTCTTTCTCTCCCAGGATCCAGAAAGGTTAATATTTTTGAGAAGCCTAATTTTGTGGTTAGTGGGTACTTTACTCCAAACTCCCACACAGGATTCTTTATAACTACTCGACCCACAGATTATCTGATCTGCTCCTTCCCTCCATGGACTGCAGATGCCCTGAAGGTGAAGACTGTCTCTGTCACTGTGGTTCTCCATCCCTCAGGTCCCTCAGGTCCCTCTGGTCCCAGACAGCTCATACCACATCCTAGATTATTGATGGCGCCCACAGCTGGACACAGTGGGAGCTTCCTCTCGTTGATGGCGCCCACAGCTGGACGCAGTGGGAGCTTCCTCTCGTTGATGGCGCCCACAGCTGGACGCAGTGGGAGCTTCCTCAGGAAGAAGGTGGGGATTTGTTTTGTGAACTGGCTTCCCTCTACTTCTATGGATAGGCTAGGGTTTGAGGGACACTAAAGGGACTTCAGTGTTTAGCCATTTTTTTGCACGTGGTTCTGGGGATTAACTCTAGACCATGTTCATGCCAGGCCACTGAAACACACGTTCCGCCTTGGGTGTTTAATTTGTAAGAATCCACTGGGGGGAAGTTATCCAAGCTTGCTTTATAGGTATTGAACTGCTTTTGTCCCAGTGTTGAAGGCCATGACATGACTGAGATTTGTGTCCCCGTGAGATGATGTTTAGACACGGGACATGTCCACATGTCAAGCAGGATTCAGCATCTCCTGGGATGATCCCAGAAGGACGGAGGATAATTTGAGGAGATTGGATATCAGTCACAGATAGGTATCTGGCTTCCTGTAGTAGACATATGTTTCAATAAAAAGCAGGGTAGGTGGACCTTTAGGGAACCCTATTCTTATTTTTTTTTAAATGAGCTTTCTTTGTTTTTCATTTATTTATTTATTTTACTTGTGTGGTGCAGACATGTGTGGAGGTCAGAGAACAACTGGAGGACTTGGTTCTCACCACCATGTGGATCCCAGGAACTGAACTCAGACCTTCAGGCTTGGTGGCAAGTGTTTAGCCATCTTGCTGGCTCCCCTATTCTGCTTTGAGACCACCAGGTATCATTGCAATAAAACGCTCTCTTTTCACAGGGTAGCAATTTTTACTCCAAACCCCAAACATCCATTTTTTTAGAGAGTCAGAAATTGGCAAAGAAGGCTCCCAGAATTGAGACATCTGTCCCCTGTCAGTGGGACAGCCCTGCCCCAGCCCTGCCCCAGCCATGCCCCAGCTTCCTCTCTCCCAGCACTCAGAGAAACAGCCACTTGGGTCAAGGTTCTTCCCTTGGCTCTTTCCATAACCTCACAGCTGCTCCCTAAAACCCAGACCTGAAATAGCCATGGGCTGTGTTTATCTGAAGCACAGTTGGGCCAAGAACCTCAGCTCAGAAGCCGACTTTTCCCTTCTGCTTAGAGCAGATTTGAGATTTGGAGTCATGAGAGACTGCTGGCAGGGAGATGGTGGCCAACCTCTGCCAGACACAGCCTCTCAAATGTGACAGTCATGCTCAGCGATGCTTGCAGTATGAACCTTCCCATTAAGTCACCTGTCCAGAGGTGCCCAGTGGTCCTTGGAAGGGCCCATGGCAATATCCAAGGAGAACATGGGTCCTAAAGCTCCTGTCGGCACTGAATTCCACACCAACTCCAGCTGCCCCTGCTAGTAATTGGGAATGGCTGTTCATCTTGTAACCATTTACTTCTGACAGTTGCCAGGCATTGCTTAGCCCTGACTCCTTAGACAAATTTAAACTGAAGCTCTGTGTCGAATCCTGTCCCTTGTTTTGCAGTCAGGATGCCTTTTTTTTCTTGTGGCATCAGCCCTATAAACACATGTGCACCAAGCATGTAGTGACTTTCACAGGACAGCTGCGGTAATATAAAACACCTCCCAGTACCCTGTTGGTAGCCAGGAAAAGTTCGAGCACTGCCCTGCCTACACAGTCCCAGCCTGGTGGAAATCTTCAAAGTAGCTTAGGGAGTTTGACTTAAAAAAATATTAAAGTGGAGTTTCCAGGTAAAAGCATCTCTAATCCAAAGAAAATAGCATGGTGGGGGAAGGGTACAGATAACAGAGCCTGCGTCTGAGTTTCGGAGCACAGTGCCCCAGCAAGGCACAGCCTGTTTCTGATTTCCTTTCTAATCCTACAAAAGACATCCGTGGATGCTGCTGATCCCGCAGGTAAGCCTGAGGAGGGATGAAGGGTAAAGGAAAAACTTACTTTCTCGGTTGTTGTCTGTGGAGTGTTCAGGCCTTGCTGGTCCTTGGTAACACTCATCCCATGGAGGGAAGAACTGGGACGGAAAAAAATGACACAAACGGGGTGTGTCTTGGGGTGTTGCAGAGGCCCACTGTGAGTAGGTTGGTTTTTATCATCTCATGAGGCATCTTCCTGAATTCCCATCACACCTGCCACCACCACCACCCCTGCCCCCGCCCCGCACTCCATTTCACAGGTGAAGACACGGGGCCAGACAGGTCAAGGAGCTTGCTCTGAGTCACCGTGAGACAGGAGGCACACTAAAGCCCAGCACTGATGGCCTCGTCTATAGCTCTTTTCATACTGATCTTGACATCAGTTTGGCTTTCCTCCTGTGCTAGGGTCTGGGTGGGGCTGACTAGGTCAAGGTTCAGCATACTGAGTCTGGTTCAGGTTCTCACAAGAGAGTTTCAGAGCAATGGATGGGTCAAGTCGCAGGCTCCTATCTCTCAAACTCCTTGCAGACCTTCCCCTCTCCAGATGTCCACATCTTCATGCCAGCCCTCTGTGAGAATCTTTCATTTACAGTGTGACTATAAAAATC
Organism: Mus minutoides; assembly: GCA_902729485.2. Classification (NCBI taxonomy): domain Eukaryota; kingdom Metazoa; phylum Chordata; class Mammalia; order Rodentia; family Muridae; genus Mus; species Mus minutoides. Next base: position 26,495 of record CACVCL010030099.1, read on the forward strand.
TCAGCCCTTAGTGTGCCATCATTTCAAAGAGTGCTAAAGGGCTTAGCTTGGAGCATGTGTTCTAAAAATATAGCTATGCCTGTGTATGTGTGTAGGCAAGAGAATTGCCTCAGGAAATGTCTCTCAGGAGCTGACTACCTTGTCTTTTAGGTATAGTCTCTCACCTTTACCTGGAACTCAGAGATTTGACTAGGCTGGCCAGCCAGAGAGCTCCAGAGATTCATCTGTCTGCTCCTCAGTGCTGTGAGCTGGATCCCTTTCTTTCCTTTATTTTTTTCCCTTTCTTCCTGTCAGTTTTCCCTTCCTTTTTTCTTTAATGGTTTCTAGGGAGTTCTTGATGCTTACAAGGCAAAGACTTCATAAGTTGGCTTAACCCTCACAGACCTAAAAAAACCAAACTACTTTTCATGACTAAAGCCTTCCTTCTGCACCATCGGTCTGAGTCACAGGAAGGAGTGAGGTGACCTTGGTGGCTGCAAGCTTGGCTTAGGTCACTATGATTATAACGGAAAGGATGCTGTTTGTAACTTAACAGGTCCAGAGAATACAGATTCTTTTCCTTCACGTCTGATGAGGAAAGCATGCATTTTGATGTGGGCTTTCCAAGCTGAGACAGGATGGCTCTAGCAGACCGCCTGCTCTCACTTGAAGTTAGGGATGAGGGTTGGGTGCGATACTCAGCCTAGGAAGGCAGGAGCCAGGCTGGCTGCCAGGAATGGAGGTTAGAGCAAGCAAGGGCTTTACCTTTTAATTAACTTGCTCCTTAGTAAGGGGTTCACTCTCAAAAAATACATAAATAAAAACAAGTTTGTAGAAAACTGGCAATAAATCGCTACTAAGTATCTAAGGTTCTTGCAGGTCATCCTTCTTAATAGCTGTGATGGTTTGTATATTCTTGGACGAGGGAGTGGCACCATTTGGAGGTGTGGCCTTGTTAGAATAGCTGTGACCTGATTGGAGTAGGTGTGTCAATGTGGGTGTGGACTTAAGACCCTCGGCCTAGTTGTCTGGAAGCCAGTCTTCCACTAGCAGCCTTCGGATGAAGATGTAGAACTCTTAGCTCCTCCTGCGCCATGCCTGCCTAGATGCTACCATATTCCCACCTTGATAATGGACTGAACCTCAGAACCTGTAAGCCATCCCCAATGAAATGTTTTCCTTATAAGAGTTGCCCTGGTCATAGTGTTTGTTCACAGAATTAAAACACTAAGACAATAGCCTTCCTATTTTATCAGCTGGATTTTTAAAAAAGATTTATTTATTTATTTATTTATTTATTTATTTATTTAATGTATGTGAATACACTGTTGCTATCTTCAGACACACCAGAAGAGGGGATCAGATGTCATTACAACCATGTGGTTGCTGGGAATTAAACTTAGAACCTCTGCAAGAGCAGTTGGTGCTCTTAACTGCTGAGCCATCTCTCCAGCCCTTCTCAGCTGGATTTTGAGCACCTCTTCTATAGTAGGAAGTTCCTGCATGTGGGCTTACTGTTTGTTAATGTGCCCGTGCCTCTGCTTTTTACAACCACTGTCACTTGTGGCATGACACAGGGACTAGGAAGGGGAGACACTGCATGTCGAGAAGTCATTATCCCATACTCAGATTTTGATCAGAGAGGAGGCAACAAGCCAGATATCCTTAGTGGATCCATCAAGACAGAGACCCACACTTTCAGACCTGTTTTGGGATGGCTTCTGCCTCTGAACACTTCTGTAGGTTTACATCCCACAATACATTTTCTTTTCCTCATTTCTAGATTGGACTAATGCTAAAGATGTTGTGACACTCTAGACAAGGCACTGCAATGTGATGGAGATAGTAAGACCAGAGACATTTTCTGCCCAAGAGGTTCTGGGGTAGGGATAACAGCAGGAAACCCAAGCATGGCTCAGAGTAAGGAAAGCAGATTGGAGAACACCAGGCTGTGGATCAGCAGGGGTTTCCTAATGGGGATGCGTGATCTTTACTTCTTGACAGGAAACAGGGTAGAGGAGAAGACATTGCTCTACGCTTGTCACCGTGAGACTGTGGGGGACAGAAAATCTGTCTACCACAAGGGCTGGGTGGATGATGAAGCAGAAGTAGAATTTCATGAGAAGTGATGTAGACAGGGCAAGGTGCTCAGTGGTCCTAAAGAGAGGCCAAGCACATCACTACGGGGTCCTGGGAGGTGTGGGAAATAATGAAGGAATCCTCAGGGGTCTTAAGTGAAATTCCTTTCACCAGGAGTGACCATCATGACCTTCAGTCTGGTAGATGGGACCTGGGGTGATCACTTGTTCCCAAGGGAACCTACTGACCCTGTTCTCAGGGCTGAGGCTGCCGTTGGTCTTTAATCCCACCTTCTGCCTCACTCCAACTGTGTAGTCAAGGGTCTGACCCACTGAGTTCTGGGGTTCTGCTTTTCAGGGTGCCGATGTTTCCCGTGGAGATCACATGCCCATCCGACCCAGGACTGTGCACCAGCATGGGATTCCCTCACAGCTGGTGAATACAGTTATTCAACTTCTAGAAACGCCACATCTCCAACCATCGCCCTAGCCCTTCCAAGTTCTCATTGCGTGGTTCTCCCAGTCACTTCTCCTCTCCCTCCTGCCTGGCTGGGGGTGAAGGGGTTTTCTCCCGCAGGGATGGAGTGCTGCTGTGGGTGTACTGAGTGTCCCTGTCCTTTAGAGCTTCTGTCAAAACACATATAAGATCAGTGTTTATGAGGTACCTCTCAAAGTAATCTAAGTATTAAGAGTTTTAAGACACATTGGGAAGGAAGGATACAAGCAAGTACATAATTACTTGCTAAGCACATTTTGTAGACAATTAGCTTAAAACTAGCCGGGGTAGAGGATAAACAGAAAGGGCTGAACTTGAACTTCCTATCCTGGTGAAGGATTATGAATTAAAAAAAAATTTTTTTTTTATTTTTGGAATGAGAACAAAAGAGAGAGTATATGGGATCTTGTGAGTTGAACTGGATGCCTGCTAAATTCCCACTTCAATGTGAACTCATGTCTCCTCACAATGTGACTGTATTTGGAGATAGTCTTTAAAGAGGTAATTACAGGGCAGTGAGGTCCTGGAGGACCGACCTTAATGCAATGTGACCATTGTCTTTGTAAGAAGTAGAGATTCCCACAGGGACTCGTGTACACACAGAGAGAAGACCACACGACAATTCAGGGGGAAGTCAAGAAGTGAAGAAGAAACGACCACCCAATGCCTTGATTTTGGACTTCTAGCATCCAGGACTGTGAGGAAGCCAGTGAATGCTGCCGAAGCTGGGCAAGCCCGCAGAAACTGTCTAAAAATGCACACGATAAATGAACACGGGGATATAAAGGCTGAAGCTCCTGGCAAAAACTGGAACACCTATGTTGGAGAAGATTCTTCAGAGTGGAAGTTTTCCATCAGGTTCAACAGCAGGGACCATGTAAAGGGAAATCCTAAGTTTCCAGGGGAACACAGGATGATGTGTGTTGGGAGGAAGAAGAAACAGAGCCTTGGAAAAAACAGCAGCCCTGTGGATCATTAGCCTGGGACTTGTCACCCGATGGATTAGTCATTGCTCAAGGTAAAGGGGGAACTGAGTTTAATTTATGGGTTCATCAAGGCCTTGAAAGATTTTAAGGAACTCTTAAGAAGGAAAGTTTATGAGAAAAAAAATACACCAAAAATAAGATACACGAGACCATGATGGAGAAGCAAAGCTGACTTAGAGAGCATGGGAAAGATGTCCAGAGTGTGAGAGGTTGAGCAGAAGTTCTTCAGAAACCATTCCAAGAAGCAGCTCAGGTTAGGTTAGGCTTAGGGTTGGGGTTGGAGTTGGGGTTGGGGTTAAGTTTGGATAGATGTCATGAGGGAAATTACCTACTAAGCCTGGAAGATTCCTGGCCTCACGGTGCCTTCTGCTGACCTGCCTACGCCACAGAGCTCAATGGGGAACTGGCAAGTGCTTCCCTCTGCTACCCCCACCTGCCGGGCAATCATCAGCGCTTGCTGCTTTTTGTAACAGCTCATGCAGGTTGGGAACATCGATTTAGTCTAGTGGGTAGATTAGTGACCTACTGTTAAAAGCATGTGGATCCCAATCACAAAAGAAGTCACTTGATATGTACTCACTGATAAGTGGATATTAGCCCAGAAACCTAGAATACCCAAGATACAACTCCCAAAACACAAGAAAATCAACAAGGAAGACGAACATGTGGATACTTCAGTCCTCCCTAGAATAGGGAATAAAATATCCATGGAAGTAGTTGCAGAGACAAAGTTTGGAACTAAGATGAAAGGATGGACCATCCAGAGACTGCCCACCTGGGGGTCCATCCTAAAATCAGCCACCAAACTCAGACACTATTGCATACGCCAGCAATATTTTGCTGAAAGGACCCTGATATAGCAGTCTCCTGTGAGGCTTTGTCAGTGCCTGGCAAATACAGAAGTGGATGTTCACCGTCATCTATAGAGTAGAACACAGGGTCCCCAATGTAGGAGCTAGAGAGAGTACCCAAGAGCCGAAGGGGTCTGCAATCCTATAGATGGAACAATAATATGAACTAATCAGAACCCCCAGAGCTCGTGTCTCTAGCTGCATATGTATTAGAAGATGGCCTAGTTGGCCATTATTGGGAAGAGAGGCCCTTGGTCTAGCAAACTTTATATGCCCCAGTACAGGGGAATGCCAGGGCCAAGAAGTGGGAGTGGGTGGGTAGGGCAGTAGGGTGGGGGGGAGGGTATAGGGGACTTATGGGATAGCACTTGAAATGTAAATGAAGAAAATATCTAATAAATAAAGAAATCTAAAAAAGAAAAAAAAAAAGAAAAAAAAGCATGTTGATCACCTACAGCCTTAGCTCAGTAGTATTGGCTCTAAAACATAAACTGGTGGTGGTTTGGATCAGGGATGAAAAATTGTGGCCCACAGGATAAACCTGTCTTTTGAGCTATCAATGGCTCTATATTTTTAAAGGACTGCCCATGGCCTCTTGCCAAAGAGCCAAAACAGAGACCATACAGTTCATCATGCCTAGAATATTTCCCATTCATGGAAAGAGTAGGCCTGGTATACATTAAATAGGTGTTTAGTTATTTACTTTTGGCTTCTTTAAGAACAACCCCCAGCCCCATTTGTAACAATGCCTCTTGGAAAAACACATTCTTGACTTCTGAACAGACGAACGCAGAACCCTGCCAGCTCATACACTAGGGACTGTCATTACCCTCTTTGCTTTCATACCAGGGTGGTGCAGTGAAGAGGGGCCATCTGGGGCTGCTGGTCAGAGTGTACCCAATGGCCTAAAGGTTCCCTTTGGGGACCTTAGGGTGACAGTCACAGCTGGCTTTGACCTTACATGTCATGCTATTGAGCAAATCAACTCTTGCCCTGACTCTCCCCGCCTCCTCTGGCTTTGTAGCAGCTTATCTATGGAGACAGAACAAAATGACATGTGCCTGTCTGTTAGCCAAGAAAACAAGAATGGGTGGCCATGGACTCAAGTTCTTCCCAGTGGTTGGCCAGGATGAGAAGGCCCAGACAGTTCTGGAGTTAAACTGAAGAAGTTCACTATGCAAGTCAGTGAATCGAAATACACAGTGGACACTGTGGGGGGGGGGCATGGAAGCATCACTGGGACAGATTACATATGAGGGTGTTCAAAGAAGTCCTTGACTCATTCATAACTTCTATTTCTTCACATACCAAAAGTAGATTTAAAAAAGAAAAAAAAAAAACTCCTTTCTTTTCCTTCTCCCACACAGGAATGAGCCAAGAAAGATTTGATAACTATGTGGTGATACACAGTAAATTAAATTCATATTGGTATTTCTGCCTTAATTCCCTATGATGTTCACATACACTTATTTTATTCAGCCTGTTTCATAGACCAGAATGATCATAATATTCTTTTTTCTAAATGCAGTGCTAAGTGCGCTAAGATTTTTTTTAATCACCTAAGACTGTATTTTCATGGTTTAACAAACCATTACCTCCAGCTTATAGTGAGATGGCTCTGAGTGTGCTATAGGGACAGCGTGGCAAGGACTCCCAAGCCACATGAAAGAAAAGGCCATTATTTCCCCCTCTGAAATGAATAACCCTCCAGTTTCAGGGCAGTTCCTTGCTTATCAGTCATGGGAAATCGTGACTTAACCTCCCTGCTTTGAGCCACAGCTCTGGTCAATTTCCCCCCCTCCATGGTCCCTGCCACTCCTACGGCCTTTGTAAGTTTGGCAGTGGTGGTTTGAACCATGACATTCTCCTGCAGAGAGCAAGTAAGCCTCTTTCTCAGCTCACTCGTATGCCATAGGGCCTGGGAAACATGAAGGGGACCCTGCCAATGCCACCTTTGCCTGACGGCCAGCATTGTATGCTGAAATCCTAGCTTCCTTCCCAGCCCAGACCCCAAACAGTCAAAGTCCACTCCTTCATCCTGCAGGGACCTTGGAGGGCCAGAGGCCACTGTTGCCATGGCTTTTGGAAGATGTGGCCTCAGCCCAGCTCCTCAGCATCAGTTTGGAGGCCCAGACCTGATGAAGTGTTCCAACTGGGGCTGTCTGTCGCACAGGTGGTTTTCATGGATAAAAGCCCTGGTAGTGTAAAAAAGAGACCATAGCGATAGTGAGTATATCTGATGCCTGCGTATCTGCTACCCCTGTCTTCTCCTGTCTCCCTGGCTTTTGCTTGCCTTTCATCTGCTTGCTTGAACATCCACCTGTTCACTTTTCCCTTTGCTAAGGAGCCAGTCTCTTCCCTAATTAAGTCAGCAGGCATTCATCGAAGAGGCAGCATCATATTTTGGCAAGAGGATGGGGACAGAGCTCTCCCGAGAAGCAATTAGGAATGTTTGTTAGCGGTGATTAGGGAACAGTGATTAACGCATGAACAATTACCTGCTCAAGAAAATAGTTCCTAAAATAGTTTTGCTCCCAGGCTTTCACCCCCCAAAACCTGCTGGTCTAGGAGGGCTTCCTGATGGTTCATATAGAAAAGGAAGCAGGCTAAGAGGCACAGCTGCCTACCAATGGCCTGTCTCTGGCTACCTGGAGACCAGCATTCGGAGGCTTCCTCTCTGAGTGGCATCCATGAACATGCCCAGTACATGCCCTGTAATCCCTGGTGGGATGCCTCCAGCCTCTCCTGTTCTTGCTAAGTTGTAAAATAAAAGTTGGAATGTAGGTGAGCGAGAACGCATGTTGCATTTGTTTTTATATGTTTTTGAAGAGGCATTCTTCCTAAGTGTTCATATAAACCATGACTGGCAATCCAGGAGGAGTGTCAGAAGCCTTGCTGCTCTGCAAATGCAAAGGGATTCCACGCAGAAGCAGTCGTAGATGAGCCTATGGAAAGGAAAGTGCTTTTCTCACAACGGATAGCCTGGATCTCTCTATTTATTTATTTTATGAGATAGTCTCAAGTAGTCTAGGCTGGCTCAAACTTACTAAGTATTCAAGGATGACCTTGAACTCTTGATCCCTCTGTTTGGACTTCCTGAAAGCTGAGTTTACAGTCGTGAGCCACCACTCAGCTTTTAGGTGCTGCAGGGCAAGGGTACACCAGGCAAGCACTCCCACCAACTGAACAACAGGTCTGATGCCCTGGAGAAAGTTTTCAAGCAAATAGATTCAAGGTATCTCTTTATATACACAGTCTGAATCTAAGACGAGACTCAAAATTTGCTACCATAATGTCGGGTTGATTTTTGTGACACAGGGACGATCCTAAAGCGATCGTTTTGTAGAACACACAGAAGAGGACATTTTAACTGAGGTTTCTCTGGGTAAATTCCTCAAACTCTAAATAGAAGCAGTAAACACGTGAATATAAATATGACAATCATTTGTTTGGCTGCAACCACTTGGATTTTTGGCACACTCAACGGTACAGACATTTCTAGCGGATGATTAAAACACAAGTTCACTTTTAAGTTCTTTACCCCATGCTCGACACTATGTTTTGGTGACATTATCAATTTCTTATAAAGTCGGTGTGTTTCTATCTAGTGTCCTGCTGCGGGAGTGGAAAAAGCTGTTAGATGCTTGGCTGTTGGAGGGAGGAATGCTAGCAGAGTATGCAGGCAATGGTTTACGGGGAACTTTACAAGGTATGATTGTCAAGGTTTTATCTGACGACTCATTTTCTAGTTGGTTTTTTTTTTCTTTTCTTTTTCTGATTAGAAATGGTGCCAATGGTGGCTTTTTAGTATTCCTGAGCTTTCTCCCTTTTAACATTTACATTTTATTATCAAGGGATTTGATGATGATCAGTAACATGGAATGGTCCCCCGCTGAAGAAGAGCTAAGATCCCTATTCCCGTAAGGATGCCCTTTTATGAGGGGATGACATGACCAAGAATGGGTTTTAGAATTCAGGTTTAGAAGTATGATGTTCTGAACAATGAAGCCTGGAGAGAAGACGAGCCAGGTTTGCATCCTGGAGCTCTCTCTAGATGTCAACACACCCACATCTGTTAGAGCTGTTAAGATCTATGCGGAGAGCCCAAGAGCCTAGAATCCCAGCCAACTTCTCAGTAGCAGAAGCCAAGTTCAGAACGCAAGGCTGAGTAACGACCTAGCTGGCCAATAAGAAGACAGGGTCTAGGAAAAGGTAGAGGAAGCAGGTCATAGTCAAAGTTCCAAGACAACCAACCACAACACCCAGAGCCAATGCATACAGCTCCTCCATTGCAAAGTGGGTAGAGATTTGCCCTTAGGCCGATAGAAAAGAGCTCCATCTGATGTAACGGAGAAAAAGAAAGGTGGGAAGGCCAGGAGCCTCATTGAGAAGATTTCATGGAAGCTTCAACCGGCTCGGAAGCTCTTAGGAGAAATTAGGTGAGCAGGAGAAGATGTTATAAAAAGCGTTGGCAGTTGTGATTCTTGTTAGGGTTGGTGCCACAGACATACACCTTATCTTACAATTCTTACCGAGGAATGGCAGGGACATTTTAGTTTTTACATGTGATTAGCATAGGGGCCACTTGCAATAATCTGGATTACTAAGAATGCAAGGATTTGGTATATATAAAGCAAAAGCAGAAAAAAACATAAAAGCACATCTCCCCAGGTTTTGCAAAAAGTAGGAATCAATTTCGGCAGTTGTTTAGCAATGAATTAAAATGTCTGAGGCTAGACATCAATATGTTTGGAAGCTCAGGCAGGGGTGCACCTGGCCCCTAAGACTCATTCTTCATGCCACAAATGAAATCCATTCACTGCATAGAGTGGAAGGAAATGGAAGCCAGCAGTCTGCCATGCCTGGATTTCCATTATGGAGTTCTAGGAAAGGCGAGTAGCCTGTCACATCAAAGAGGCTGCAGAATAAGCAGGGGGGCATCGGCCTGGCGTTAGTACCCATCCTGTCTATCCAGCCTCTTGCTCCTTAAGGAGATAAAAGAGGGACGCTTCCTTCACCAGTTCTGGGAAATGCTGTCCCAGGCACACCTTATTCTCTTGATAAAATCATGCTGTCCTTGGTTAGTCCTGGCCACACTCCTCAGATCCAAGAGTGGAAAATGCACCCCAGTTTCAATTGGGGTTAAGGAACTAGTCAGAGAGCAACCATGGGGAAGCCCTCTGACCAGGTTCACCCAAGCTGAGAATACGGTGTGGTCCAACTTGCTCTAAAGGCATGCTGGTCATTACCTTACACTCCTTTCTGTCTAGGTCCCCTCTCCATAAATGTCAAATGTAGTCGCCAGTAGGTTCAGCCTGAAAATAAAGTCCCCTCCCTTCCATCGAGAAATAGCTCCAAACTTAGAGTGTGTGCTCAAAATATTCACAATGAAATCATCATCCTGTATTTATAGTCTTCTGGATTGTGTATGAGATTTTCTTTCCCATGGTATTTCTTGTTGAAAGGGTCAGCAGTGGAAAGCAGGATCAGAGAAAGACTGAGGGAAACGGGCCTCCTGTCCTTTAGAAGCAGTTAGTTAACCCTACATCCTGCCTCTTCCCCTGTGCCCTACCCACTCGCCTGATAAACAGGTACCCTCCCTCTCCCCTTCCCCAGATGGTCCCCTTGTTGAATGGTCCTGGCCTTCCGAGTGGGAAAATCAGCAGTACCTAGTGTCATCCCTTTTCCTGTGACCTTTCCCATCCTCTAGACTTCCTCCCCGTTTTCACCGAGGGAGATGGTGTGGATCTTAATGGTTGGAACTTGGTGATTTTCTTCAGGGCGTGGGGTCGAGGACCCCACACAGCAGCAGACCTGCAAAAAGCTTTTACTTCTCACCCGGGCTGTGGTACAGGCGGATTGGTCCTTCGGCACGGCAATCCTGGCCGATCCCTGGGGCATGGAAGAGAAAACCTTCCATTCACAGACTCCATCTGTCTTGGAGATCTTATAGAAAGTCTCTCCTGAGCCCACCGGGATACGCACCATGTCTCTGTGCTGTCCCTCTACAGCCTGGCTGGGTGGGTGCAGGGTGTAGCCCAGGGCATACTTGGAAGACTGCCTTCTGCGAAGACACTGGATTCGCAGCACATTCTGAAAGGCTTTCTTGAACTCCTGGCTGGAGCATGGGTATATAATAGGGTTGATGCAACTATTTAGGTACCCGAGCCAAAATACTATTTTGAAAACTGTTTCCGGTGGCTTGAAATTCGGGAAGAAGGACCCTGAAAGAGAACAAAAGAACACATATGATTGGCCAGTGAAGAGGTCAATCGGTTAGAACCACAAACAACACACATTTTTTTTTTTTTTTTATATTTATAAAAAGTTTCGGGCTGGTGAGATGGCTCAGCGGGTAAGAGCACCCGACTGCTCTTCCGAAGGTGATAAGTTCAAATCCCAGCATCCACACGGTGGCTCACAACCATCCGTAACAAGATCTGGCGCCCTCTTCTGGAGTGTCTGAGGACAGCTACAGTGTACTTACATATAATAAATAAATCTTTAAAAAAAAAAAGTTTCAAAAATGTCCCGATGCAAATGAGTGTCTCACATTGGCTGGTAACTCATTTACTAGGTTTTCAAAGACCATTTCACACAGATAGGTTTGACCTGGCCTCCTCTCTCAGTGGTAGGGAATCATCTGTAGGCTTCCTCTGAGCTTTGCAGAGTGTGGCATCACGTTTTGGGAGAGTCTAAACACCCAGTTTTGCCTGAGTGATAAAATAGAGTGGGGTACACTCAAACCCACATCACATTAAAATGTGATGACCCTAGCCAAGGGTGGTAGTGCATGCCTTTAATCCTAGCACTCTGAAGGCAGAGTTTGAGGCGAGCCTGGTCTACAGAGAGAGTTCCATGACTAGCTCACCAGGGCTGTACAGATAGAACCTGTCCTGAGGGCTGTACAGATAGAACCTGTCCTGAGGGCTGTACAGATAGAACCTGTCCTGAGGGCTGTACAGATAGAACCTGTCCTGAGGGCTGTACAGATAGAACCTGTCCTGAGGGCTGTACAGATAGAACCTGTCCTGAGGGCTGTACAGATAGAACCTGTCCTGAGGGCTATACAGATAGAACCTGTCCTGAGGAGAGAAAACTGTGGTTACCCAGCACAGGGATCTAGAATGCCCAGCTCCCACGCCTTATTTTTCCACCCAATACTTACTAGTTACTAAAAGAGGCATTGTATGAAGCGTGCACCCCGAAAAGGCAGTGTATAAATTATGCACCCCCCCAAATGTTCCTCTTCACTCCTTTCAGACAGGTTTGAAGGATGGCTTCACAGTCCTCTCCTCCCTCCTCCGCATTTCACGCTTGACCTGGCCTGCTTTCTTCCCTTGCTTCCTGCCAAGCGTTCTTTGTCCACTCAGGTGAGTGAGTGGCTTTGGGGGCGCTTTATTACCCCCGTGGGCTTCAGTTTTTCTTTTTGAACAAAGAGGAAGGTGCAATGAAAGTTTTCCTCAAGGCCCTCCATCTTTTTTCCTTTCTTTCAACCTATGGTCTTCAGCATTAGTATTTTACTTTATTGGTGGAGAAGCTCATACTGCGCATATAATGTGTTTGGATAAAATATGCTTACACTACTTCCCCTCCAGTTCCTCCCTTATCCTCACCACTTTTCCCTCCCCTCCTCACGTGCTCTTCCTATAAGGCATGGAGCACACTTAGTGCTGACTGCACAGGAGCAGGAACGGCCTGTCAGGGGCTGCATTTCTGAAAAAGACCAATACTCTTGTCTCTTCCGGCAGCCATCAGCTGCTGCCATATCATCAGCCAAGGGCGGGGTTTTATGGGCCACCTTCTCTATCCATGCTGGGAAGACTGTGATCTTTATTTTCTTTCTTTCTCTTCCTTTCTAAGCTGTAGACTTCTCAGAGTCAGGATTGCTAACATGCATGCTGGACGCTCTTAGAGTTGACTCCAGCCAACAGTATTCTGAGTTCAATCAGGTAAAACTTACATACCATGGAAGTCAAAACACAGACCAGTGGGACAGTTGGTGGGAACATTTATCACTGAAGCACAATTCTTGTCAAGTTCAATGTGTCTCAAAGAAATCACATACATGCACTCGTGCACACACACACACACACACACACTCACACACACACACATGAGCACTTGTGTACATACACACACAAACACAGACACACTAATGTACACAGGCACACAAATACACATATGAGTTGACAGCTGTTTATTGTGGAAAACGTGCACCTGAGGAAGTTTTATACTTTAGGTTCAAAGTTTTTAGTGCTGTCTAATCATTAAAACAAAGGTTTGAGTCATCAACTATGTCTTGAGTTAGGCAGTGTGATGAACTTTTTGCATATAATTTAACTATCATTAATAATAGTGTGCGGTATATGACTTCTGGGCTGGGGAGATGGCTTAATCAGTAAAATGCTTGCATTGCAAGCCTGAAGACCTGACTTTGGTCACCAGAACTCAGATGAAAAAAAAAAATACACATGTGGTGGCTCATCCTCATCTCAGCGCTGAGGAGGTAGAGATAGGTAGATCCTTGAAGCTTTCTGGTCAACTAACCTTGCCTACTTAGTGTGTTCTAGGCCAGTGAGAGAACATGTTTCCTATTCCTACACAAGGTGGGAAGTGTCTCAGGACAACCTGAAGTTGTCCTCTGGTCTGCACACTCACTTCTTGGGAAGAGAATGGTGTATACATGATCAGTGAGATGAGTAGTCAGGGAAGAGCTGAATTAGACTCAAGCTTTTCAGACTTCATCTGAGAGCAGAGAAAGCGGTCTACGTTAACGTGATGAGAGGCTTTGTGCAAATATGCTCAATTCTTGGAGAAAATTCACTTTGCATTCCAATGCCTATATATTTTCCAATATTTCTCTCTCATGGTGACAGCAATGTGATTAAGGCCACTCATTTTTACAAACCTCTGCCTTTTCCTGGGCTTAATGACTGAGGGAAGCAGAGATGAACTGGGTATGTCAAAATCCACCTCATCTGGAGACTTCATTACAAACAAATCAGCTATCAGTATTTTCCTTATTTGAAGAATTTTCAGCTAACAGCAGCAACAACACAGCCCATATGCCCTCTGAACATGAAGCTATTAAAGTGATTTGAGAGGTTCCTTTAAGGATCCTATTTCTGCTTAGAGTCCAGGTTAGCATTCATAAATCTTACCCTCCCTCCCACTCCTCAATTTCTGAATCCCTCTTTCCTTCCCAACCCTGCTTCCTTAACCTTGTGTCGACCTGACCCAAGGCTAGTTTCACATGCTCTCTTTCTGTGGTCTCCATGCTGTGTCCACACTATCAGCAGGAGATGCAGGTCTTCTGTGTTGACAGCCACCGTTCAGAACATCCCACTTGTTTTTCCTATAGCTGAGGTATAGGGTAAGAAAAGGAGTTAGTTTTTTTTTTTTTTTTTTTTTTTTTTTTTAGAAAAATATTAAGAACTGGATGTAAGAGAGTCTCCAGCCCCAATTCTTTAGGGGGATTTTCTTTTTAATCCAAGATCATCTCTGAATATTGGCTGTTCAAACACTGAGTGGGGGATACATCCAGGCCAAAGACCTTTCCATAAACAGCCCCATTTGGAGCCAGTTCAGCTATGGGAGGAGATGGGAGAGAAATACAGAGGGTCAGGAATTTAAATGGAGGAGAGTAGAAGTGGGGAAGGGAGAATTGGGGGTGAACACTAGAAAGTCTAAGATGCCAGGGGCCCAAGAGGTTCCCATGACCCAACAGGGAGGACATTAGCCGAAATACCCAACAAAGGGGAGATAGAACCTATAGAGACGATATCCAGTGGATAGGCATGCCCCCTGGTTGAGGGATGGGGCCACCCACCCACCTCAAAAATATTAATCCAGATTTTCTCCTGTCAAAAGGAAATACAGGGACAAAGAGTGGAGCAGAGACTGAAGGGAATGCCATCCAGAGACTCTCCTGTCTAGGGATACATCCCATCTTCAGACACCAAACCCAGACACTATTGTGGATGCCAAGAAGTGCTTACTGACAGGAGGCTGATACAGCTGTCTCCTGAGAGGCTCTGCCAGAGCCTGACCAATACAGATGTGGGTGCACACAGCTAAACATCTGACTAAGCTCGGGGACTCCAATGGAGACGCTAGGGCGAGGACTGAAGGGGTTTGCAACCCTACAGGAAGAACAATATCAACCAACCAGACCAATAAAGTTTCCAGGGACTAAACCACCAACCAAAGAGTTCACATAGGGGGACCCATGGCTCCAGCTGGACATGTAGTAGAGAATTGCCTTATCAGGCATCACTGGGAGGGTAACCCCTTGGTCCTGTGAAGGCATGATGACCCAGCATAGGGAGAATGCTAGGGTGCTGAGGCAGGAGAGGACAGGTTGGTGGGGGAGCACCATTATAGAGGCAGATGAGGCGGGAAAAGAAAGGGGTTTGTGGAGAGAAAACTGAGAAGGGGGATAACATTTGAAATGTCAATAAATGTGATGGTTTGTCTAGTCTTGGACCAGGGAGTGGCACCATTTGGAGGTGTGACCTGGTTGGAGTAGGTGTGTCACTATGGGTGTGGGCTTAATACTCTCACCCTAGTTGCCTGGAAGTCAGTTTTCCATTAGCAGCTTTTGGATGAAGATCCTCCTGCACCATGTCTGCCTGGATACTGCCCTACTTTCACCTTGATGGTAATGGACTGAACCTCTGAATCTGTAAGTCAGCCCCAATTAAATGTTGTTTTTTTAAAAAAGACTTGCCTTGGTCATGGTGTCTGTTCACAACAGTAAAACCCTAACTAAGACAATAAATAAAATAACCAATAAAAAAGAAAGAAAGAAAGGAAGGAAGGAAGGAAGGAAGGAAGGAAGAAAGAAAGAAAGAAAGAAAGAAAGAAAGAAAGAAAGAAAGAAAGAGAGAGAAAGAAACACAGCCCCATGTGATTTATTCCAGTAAGTGTATGACAGTACCCGGATGTGTCTCAACCTACTACATACTTGCCTACTCCCATCTGATGATTTCTCTAGAGGTGGCTGGCTGGATGTCCTCCCTTGCATAGAGCGTGGTTCTCACTTTAGAAGGAACACAAGTGGTTCTCTCTGGGGAGCTGCTGAGGGGCAGTGCTTAGGGGAGGATGCAGGATAGACTTCAACCAGCGACTTCCCAGTGGCGAGGAAAGATAGCAAGGGGTTGTGCTCTCCTTTGACTATTAGCCATGTCTCCAGCTCTCTTCACTTCATTTCTCTGTCTTAGGAAGCAGCTTGGACTGAGATGTAGGCTAGTTTCCATTAAACTTCCTCAGGCCACTGTCTCCTTCCTTGCCCAAACCTTCCCACTAGACTCAGTCTTGTTTGGACTCCCCAGACATCCTTCCAAACTCAATTTTATTCTCAGATCCATCTCTCCCAGGTTCCTGGTGATGCTTTTGGGAGTGTGAGCACTGAGAAGGTTATGTGTGGGCTCCCATCTATCAGGAGCACCAGGGTGGAACCAGTCGTGCTAAGGATGTGTGATGGTTGATGTGACTGTCAGCCTGACAGGTCCTAGAATCACCTAGAAGAGAAATCTCTGGTCACATCTGTGAGAGATTTATAATGTGGGTGGCACCATTTCATAGGTTGGGGGGGTCTTAGGCTGGATAAGAAGGGTGAAGGGAACAGAGAACCAATCTCCACGCTTCTCAGCTTCCTGGCAGTGGATGCAGTGTAACGAGAGGCATCACACTCCTGCCATCCTGATTTACCCACCATGACACAGACTGTACCCTCTAAAACTGTGAGCTAAAATAAATGCTTCCTTCTTTTAAATTGTGTCTGGTATTCTCTCACAGCAACAGAAAAGTACTGAATTCAAACTATGGTTCTCTGACCCAGACAGTAGTACAGTGTGAATTCCACTTGACCAGGACCTTGCTTTTGTTCATTCACAGAGTTCTAGAAACCAGCACAGTGACTTGTAAGGCCAACCGCTCTTCCCATTGAATGGTTGACCTGGTTGACAAAGACTGCAGTTGACTGAATGGCCAAGTGTCCTTGCTTTCCCTGTGCTTGTGGCTGCCCCTGTGGCGCACAGCTTTCCTTTCTAACCACTGTAGCCCCTCACTTCTCTCACTTTTCTCCTCGAGTTTTCTTCCTATGGTCTTCCCTCTTATATGCACTTTCTTTCTGGTCCTTGGTTGTTCTCCGTGTTGGCATTTCTCTCTTGTGCTTCTCCCATTCTGTATCATTTGCTGTCAGACACCCCAACATTTCTTGTCATGCTTCCCAGGAAGAGTAAGTTTTCTGAAGCCCCTATGTGTGCTTCTTTGATCCCCATAGCTGTGATTCATCCCCCAGTGACCTCTGTCCTGACTTTGCCTCCAGGGATCCAACAGCAATCAGCTTAGTTCCTGGGACATCTTGCCCTGTAGGTCAGGTCACCTTTCACAAGTGACTTTGCCTATTTTAATTCTTGGGCTTTAGAAATTTTTCAATACTTTGGAGCTTTCAAAAAACAATTATTTATTTATTTATTTATTTATTTATTTATTTATTTATTTATCCATTCTCAAAGTGGGGCGCGCGCACGCACACGCACGCGCATGTGTGTGTGTGTGTGTGTGTGTGTGTGTGTGTGTGTGTGTGTGTTTATGTCTGCATTTGTCTGACCATGCCACAATGTGTTTGTGAAGGTCAGAGGAAACACTTTCCATGGTAGATTATTTTCTTCTGCCTTGTTGAAGCAGGATGATGATGATGGTGATGAAGAAGAAGATCTGTTGTTTGTTCTGCCCTGTTCTATGTATTTTAAACCAGAGAGTCAATTGATTTTGGATCTTGTCTCTGCCTCCCATCTCGCTGTAGGAATGCCAGGATTATAGATGATTATGATTATTATACTGCACACATCTGGCTAAAGGTGGGATTCAGGGACTGAACTTGTTTGCCAGGGTCAGATATGAATGCTTTTTACCTACTGTGCCATCTCCTTGGTATGAGACAATTAAATTTCCATCCACTATTAGTTGCCTCAGGTTTTTGGACTCTTTTTCAACCTAAACCGTGTGACTACTTTGAAACCAGCTGGCTAGAGGCAGGTGGAACAGGTGCTCATGGCTGAAAGCCAACAGAAACAATCTTCTCAGAATCCTCACTTATATTGTAGAAGCTTCTAGATCCCAAGGAGATACTGACACTGGCAAATTCAGATGAAGTCTCCTGGCCTTTCACTTAAGGGCCTAAGCATCGGGAACACCCAGCTTCTCGTTTTTTGACCTGGGGCTCCATCGGTGTGTTGGTAAGGAGACACTAAAAGGCTTGGCTATTACAGTTGTGTTTCAGCTATGAGGTGACAGTTCTGTTTTCCTTCAGTGCTGATTCCCTTATGTGAATTTTCTCCCATGGCCCTTCTGCTTACTCCCAACGTCAGTGAGAGTGGCAATGGAGCACTTTAGTTGCAAACCAACACTGGCGTTTAGAGGACTCTCTTTTCTAGCTCAATGGCTCCTTCCTGAATCAGGGGGACTGAGTATTGAAAGTATGGAATCAGAAAGCTTTTAGCTTCCCAGTATGTGTGCTTTGTATTAGCTATTTGAAAGCATGAGGTCCCGATGACAGCTTTAAGAGACCCTAGATTTGTGGTGGGTTCCCAGTGAGTGCAGCCATAGAACTTCTAGGCTTCAAGCATTGGCAGGACTCTAGTGACCAGCAACCTCCCTCTGCCCTGTAGAGATCAAGGCAATTAAAGCTGAACAGGGTAGTGGTTTCCCCAAATTTGCATGCCTCTTTTGTGAATGGGTCAAGTCCTAGTTCACTCAGATCCTAGTTCACTTTACCGTTGCCCACCCGCAATCTTCATGTGCCATTTAGCAATCCAGCTATGGCGCGGGCAGTGTTAAGCGGTAGTGCAAGCAGCTCCCATTGTAGGACACATTTGAGAAGGGTGACCTGGTATAATTAATACCTGCATCATTTAAAAAGTTAAAATGTACTGTTCAGAAAGCTTTTCAGAATACTCTTATTATCATATTTTGAAAAATTAGAGTTTAAATGAATCTAGATTTAAAAAAAAAAAAAAGACAGACTCTAAAAGAGAATTTGATGTTATGTGGCCATGGGAGAAAATTACCTTAAATTGTTGATTATTGTTCAACCAGTGGTCTCAGTAGTAGGCCTGGTACATATGCAATGATGAGCACAGAGGGGAAACAATTGGCCAGTTTGCCATGCCAAGGAGCGCTGGTGCCAAGTCACATTCAGGCCAAACCAGTTGGCACCTTAATACCAAGGAGAAAATTGCCTCATCCAACCAAACCTCAGAGAAATGCCATAGGAATGATAGCGAAAGAACAGATTCAAGTTTCTTAGTCTCCTGGGGTCTACCAGATGACCCATGTTGGGTTCCTAGTTTGGCTGTGTCATAGTGACCTGACTGAGCTCTTCATGGGGTCACATCCAGGCCACATTTGGACAGTTTTCAATTATCAGAATTCCTCAGAGTATTCACATGGAGCAGTGGCTAGGAATCACTAAGAATGCTGCCTGGATTAGCCCATACAGGAACTCAAGCTCACAACTCAAGACCCATATACAGGTTCCCTGTGAACTTCAGTTCATGCCTTTGTATATACCATTTTCATTTTCTTGGGGAGAGGCCATCAGTTTCTTTTAGCATCTTACAGTGCTCTGTGCTCATGGGGAACATGGCTAAGCCTGGGCAGCTAGTGAGGAGAAGCTGAGCCTTTGCCTGATGCACCTCATTCAGCCTGTATCCCACGACAGTGCCCAACTGTGGAGTAGGAGCAGTAGATGTGACTTGAACACCTTTCTGGAAGGATCTCTCCTATTCCTTCTCCTATCTAACTGTAACTAGAAACGACATGATTCTCATTGTATGCTTAAGTGTAGACAAGTGGCCCTTTCTTTGAGAGAGCCAGCATGTTGGGTCTTTTAAGAAATGGTAAGCAGCTGAGAAAGGGTGGGTCTATGGAAAGACATGGTGAGTGAAAATAAAGTATGAACTGAATAGAAGGGAAAACTTGGGTCCCAGTTTGGAATGGAATGGCTAGCTATTCTCTCAGGGACAGAGACAGACCATTACTCTCAGATGAGGAAAGGCAAGGAAATAACAAATGGAAGATGATGTACACTTCACAGCCTTCTCTGCTTATCCCAGGACAGCTCTCCAGATGCAGAATATTTTCCCCAAATGCATCCAAGTTGCCCAAAACAGAGCTCTTGGAAAGTCTTGTCTCCCCAGCCAACAATTCCCTGAGTACCAGTTCTCTCATTCAAAATGAGAAGCATCTGCCTGATGGCATGAGTCACACTGTCTTTTTGTTGCTCATTAGACAGAGTCCAATCTTGTCAAATAACATCTGGTAATTTTGAGACCCTTCATCAAGACGCTGCGTTCATTTGTATACAAGTCTCTCTTCTATTATTGCTTTATTTCCATTAGATATTAGCAAATACTTCTCAGAGTCAGGCAGTGTGGTGGGAACTGTAGAGGAGGTGGTCAGAGGCAGGCACATAGGTCCTGCCCGTGGAGCTCAGAGTCTATACACAAGCCCAGTCAATGCCTGTGCACATGAGTTATGAGGCTCTAACACACAGGCTTTCTTCTTGGCATGGCAGACTTATGCTGTCTTTTCATTGATCCACGGAGACTACTACAGTATCTGAGACATAGGTGTGGTTCTTCACTCCATTCTCCTCTTCTCTGTGACCTCCCTCCTACAGACACTTAAAGATAAATCTATTCAAATTTTCTTTTATTTTCAAAGTTTACTTCCACTCATCTATAAGCCCTTCTACACCTGCAGCTTAACCTTCTTTCTCATACTTTCCACTGCTTGCTTGCTTTATTTATTTATTTATTTATTTATTTATTTATTCACCTATTTATTCACCTATTTATTTATTTAGTCTCCAGAAGGACAGACCATTTCAGTTTTGACTCTGGTGCTGTATCCCCAACACTAGCAACAGCTTTTAGCATATGTAGGCTCCTGATGATATTGTGGAAGGGGTCCTTTATGACTCTAGTGTCTTGGTGATGGGTACAGTGCTCAGTGAATGTTTATGGGGTCCATGGATGGTCTTTGTTGATGGAAGAAAATGGTATTTTGAATAAAATTCCTGCTTCATAGACTCATAACTATAAATAAATAGACAGACAGAGATAGAGAGAGATAGAGATAGAGAGAGAGAGAGAGAGAGAGAGAGAGAGAGAGAGAATCATAACTCATATTCCGAAACGATATCTTCTTGATCCTCAAGATGCTCATGTTTACATGAAAATGAGACCATTCTCCAAGAAATTTTATATGGACAAGTTGCAGGCACTTCATAAAATTATTACTTCCAGTACTTATAAAAACATTTTACAGGGTCCTGAAGGAAGAGCTAAAGCCTGTACTTCAGCTGTGATAGCCATCACCTCCACCCATATTTGTGGACATGAGTCTGGAGCCAAGCATCATCAATCCAGAGCAGTGACATAAATAACCAAAATCGGTCTGCCGTGTGGGACTCCTTCAGGACTGTGTTCCTTTGCATTGAGCAGAAAGGCCCAGTGAAGTCTAAGGCCTGTTTTTTTGCCAGCAAAGTCATGGGTAAGCTGACTGATGTTGGGGTAGTGGAAAGTGAAGAGGGGAACTCACAAAAGGACATTGGTTCTTGGTGCTGCTTAATACTTTCTGGACAATTTACCTACTTGGAAACTATGTATGATGTACTTTTAAATGACTACCATGTCACCAATGGGCATGTACACTGATTCAAGAGCCACCCTCCAGCAGAATGTAAGAGTTATTACAGCAGTTGTTTTCTGAATAACTGTTTTTCATTCATGGCTCCTGAATGCCAACCTCACCCTCCTGCCCACAACAGCCCAGGATGAGTCAGGGATATGGTTGTCTGTGGCTCCACACACCTTCTTTTCAGACATAGAGTGAGCCAGCCTGGGCTCGGGCTATACCATAGTCCCTGACTTCTACCCGATATGGGTATTTTAACTGCCAGAGTAGATAGAGCCAAGAGTTTTAATAGCTCATTAAAAAAAATGCAGGACATCTTTTGGAATCTATAATATGGACTCTAAGTACAGTGATGCTAGCCAGTTTTAAAATACTATAAGGGATTGGAGCAATGAAAATTTAAAACAGCAATGATGTGTGGCACTATCTTGATGATAGGCATCATAAATGAGAAGTGTCCTTCATCGTAAATGAAACATTTAAGGAGTTCAGCTTTCCTTGAAGGAGGCATTTTTTTTAACTCTTCAAACTTGATGAAGTCTTCTGCAGTCTTTCCTGTGAACTGTCAGGGAGAAGACTACATTTGGGGAAAGTCATTCATTTAGACTCCTTGACTTTCTTTGACCCATGGCTCGCTCACCTCCCATTCCCTAGACTCCACCTGCACCCAAAGCTCCTGTCTCCAGTGCACGCATATTATCGGACCTTCCTCCTAATGCTCACAAACGGTTTCACCCTTAAGAAACTAAATCCAACTCACCGTCTCCCATGGACCCCATGGCTGCTTCTTCTCTACATGCAGTCAATGGCAGCCTTTCCATTCAGTGACTGAAGCTAGAACCCTGCTGGCTGCTACAACCACTCACTCTCCCACCTCCTTTGTGACAGTGTCCTGACCACTTTCAATCTCCTGTCATTGTCCATCTGTACTTAGGTCACCATCTCCTTTGGCTGTGACCCTGGGCCAGCCCTCTAACTGGTTCTCTGTTGTTGGTCTTAGCCCTTCTGCAGTAGCTGTTCTTGGATGTCAACTTGGTAACATCTGGAATTAACTAAAACCCCAAAATGAAGAGGCACACCTGGGAGGGATTTTCACTTAATTTGAAGTGGGATGGTTTACTTCTAATTCGGATTGTTGAGGTGGGAAGACACACCTTTAATCCAGATCTTTTGATCTGGGAAAACCAACCTCTAATCATGCCTTCTATAATGACGTGGAAAAAGAAAAAGAAAAAAGAAAGCCTTTGCTCTTTTCCTGTTTGCTATCTCTCTGTTCGCACGTCTATTCCTCCACTGGCGCTACAGCCTACTACTTTTGGGATTCCAGCATATACTGAAGACCAGCTAGCCATCTAGCCTTGTGGACTGAATGAACACTTAGATTCTTGGACCTTCTGTTCATAGGCAGCCGTGTGTGTGTGTGTGTGTGTGTGTGTGTGTGTGTGTGCTACATATATACATATATCATATATTCATTCTATATGCTCTAAAGAACTCTGACTTATACACCTTTCAACCTACTTTTCACACTATGTCCAGAGAGATTTAGAGAAGAGAGAAAAAATAATCCTGATTATAGCTCTCTGTTAATTAAGCCAGTGACTCCTCCCCAATGAAGTGCAAAGTTGAGGAAACTTGTTTAATAACAAGTTAGTTACAGGTTTCTCCCCCTCCCCCCAGTGTCCACCAAAGTCTCTCATAAGTATCAAATATCAAAGGAGAGTAGGGAAGTCAATCTGGATTTAAACACAAGTGTGCTTGTTAAGTCGATGGAGCAAGGGTGCCTTCTATTCATTGTGATTCATTTAAAGGTAGAATGAGTGCTGTATACAGTTGTTGATGTGCTTAATTATGGGCTAGAAATGTGTTTTCTAGGCCAGCACATGCACTAAAAGTTTTCTTAAGGCCAAAGAATAGAAACCAGCAGCTCCAGTGGGAGTTTTGACAATGACTCAGAAAGGTTGGTAAAACCCAGAAAACAGAAAAGGGAAGACAGAAGGGAAGATTCACGGGGACAGTGGTAAGGATGACTCTAAGCCAGCATCCATGGCATCCAAGGCTCTTAGAAAGATCTAACCACCAGGGAGCTGGAGCCTGCAGGGCAGTGATGGTGGGTATGATAAAAATACATTGTATAAATATGGGAAAAATACAAATATTAAAATATTAATTAACGAGCCATGAGAGCCTTGGTAAGTTGATCGTTCTGCAGTGGAAGAACACATATCCAAGAACATTTTGGCAGCACAAGTTGATTTTGAAGGATTAAAACTGGGGTGGATCTGAGAGGGTGTTAAATATCATCAAAGCATGTTTTATGAAACTCTCAAAGATGTAATAAAATAAGTTAGTAAAACAGTATTCTTTATGAAGCCTCTTAACCCTGAGGCCTTAGAAATTCTTGAGACACAAACAGGGCTGAGGGGCAAGTTGGTTGATTTGGTATTTCTGAGACAGGGTTTCTCTGTGTAGCCCTAGCTGTCTTAGAACTTCACTTTGTAGACCAGGCTGGCCTTGAACTCAGAGGTTCTCCTGTTTCTGTCTCCTGAGTGCTGAAATTAAAGGCATGCTCTATCACACCTGGCTCTAAGTTGGATATTTTGAATGTCCGGCTTTCGTTTTAGCATTGCAGCAAAGAAATTTCCCATTGGAAGACTTTTAAACGTATATAATAAAATGATATGGATACATTGTTTGCTATGACAAGTTACTTAGCTTGGTTTACTTGCTTTTGGTTGTGGGTATAGTAGAAATCTTTTAAGGAATTTACAAATCTTCACAAATGAGGATTTGATCTAAATAATGTTGAGGTTATTCACTATCACTTTCTATAAACCCACAGAAGAGCCAAGTTGGCTGGGCTATAAAGAGGTAAGGATGTGACCATCCAGGGAAGTAAGGTCCAGGCAAAATGCTTTGATCTTCAGATTCCTGGCTCCTCATACTTCCTGTTAATTATGCTAAAACTTTCGTTTGCCACGGTAGAAATTCCCTCGAAGTGTTTGAGATCTTTCAGGAAACCCACTTGAGAAAAATGGACACTTTGGAGATGAGTATCTGTAGCTGGCATCCAGCTATCAAGTGTGTGGCTCAGTCCTCAGTGTTTGAACTCACAACTTCATACACACTTCCCCTTCGAGGTCTCCTAGAAACTTGTATGGTAGTTAAGTCCAAAGCGGCTCATGTGGCTCTGCTTGTCTTCGAGGACTTTCCACTTTATAAGTGCTAGATAGCAACTGCTCTTTGGTCACAAAAAGTAGGGCAAAGTGACAGCTGATTTTGGTCTTTGACTTGATTGTGTTTAGAGGCACCTGGAAGATGGGGGCCTCACATTTTCATTTATGCCTGTGAGGATGTTCCTACAGATTATTCAAAAAGGAATGACCTGCTCTAAATGTGGATAGTACAGCTATGGGCTGGGGGTCTGGGTGGAATAAGAAAAGAGAAAGAAGAAGTCTAGTTAGCTCTCCTTCTTGGATGCTGTGAGTGAACACTCTATTGTCTCTTCCTGGCATGATGGACTAACACATGTATAACCATGAGCCAAAGCAAGCTCTTCCTTTGTTGGGACATTTATCTCGGGTTTTTGTCACAGTGGATGAAAAGCTGCAACAGAAATCACTTCCAGTGGATGACATGCCTAATGATGCCCAAGTCCTTCCTGCCATCCATCTCCATTGTCCAAGCCGAGTCACAAAACATGTCCCCTGAAGTAGCCTTCTCAGAGGACTTCTGCACGTTTGCGTCACTGTCTGCAATTCCAATTTGGTGATTACTTTCCTGGACTCTGAGGTGAAATCTTGAATCCTTAACGTGGCCCACTAGGACGTATGATCTCGTGTTGCTTCTTGCTCCTCCCCACACTGCTCTGACCTTGCTCTAGATATTCTGATTCATGGAATTCTTCTCTTTCTTAGGACCTTCTGTTAGAACCTGCTGTTTTTCTTACATGGGGTATTCTCTGCATCTCCGTCATCTTTGTGATGTAAGCTCCCATTTGCTGTTTCCATCTTAGCTTAAATTCCACTTCCTTAGGAGGAGTTATCTCTTAAACATTATAAATCATACTAGGCTCTTTCATGCCGGCACTCGGTACATTTGTACTTCTTTGACAATATGTATGATGACTTCATGAATGTCTTTCTCTTTCTGTGTTTTATTAAGACAGAAATTGTGCTTGGCACATTATAGATGTTTAATAAATGTTTACTCACAAATAAAGCATGTATTGAGGTGAGCGTGTGCGTGTGTGTATGTACATATGTGTCTCTGTGTGTACATACGTGTGTAAGTCAGAGGTAGGCATTTCACATCTTCCTCTACAACTCTCTATTTTATTTCTGGAACTAGGGTCTTGCACTAAACAGGATCTCTCCCAGGGAAGTCAGTGATCCATCTATCTTTGCTCCTATGCTGAGATTATAGACGTGTGAAATTATACCCAATTTTCAGCTGGGTGTCGGGATTTGAACTCAGGTCCTCCTGCTTTCACAGAAAGTACCTTACTGAGGTATCTTCTCAGCCCTTTACTGGGACTTTTAATGTATGACAACATGTAAAATATTTTGGAAATCTTATCCCATTTAATTCTACTGACAAACCTATACAAACACACCAGCAAATCCATTTTACAGGTGAGAAAACGGAAGCTTAGGGAGTTTAATTCATAACAGAAATATCTGGTTGGGCTAAGATGCAAATCTAACTTAGTGTTTGACTGTGTTCTACTTTGTAGATTATGTAATCTATGCATCCCGCCTCTGCTTTTCTGGCTTGATGGTGAACGGGTACACAATGTTACAGCAGTGTGAGTTCAGAAGTAAGACAGTTATCTGAGCAGACAAGAAAATTAACCATATACACCTTTGTTCTTTTTTTTCTGAAAGCAGAATTTTACACAATTCTGATTATTAAGAGTGAATAATAACCATTGAATGTGAGTAATTATGTGTTCAGGACAGACATGTTTGGACGTTGGGTCAACTGTGCATACCAGGTTCTGTAGAAAAGCTTTTAGAAAATTTTATTTATAAAGTGTACTTAAAAAGAAGCTAGAGTGAATCATAGAGTATGTTCTATCATTTTTAAATAAAGCATTGGATGGGTTTCAAAATGATATATATGAAGAAGTATGTCATCCATTTAATCTACATCTATCTATCTATCCATCTATCTATCAACTATATCATCTATCTATCTATCCGTCTATCTACTAATGTGTCAACTACTTAGCTATCTTTATCAATATATCATCTAGTATCCATTTTTATGCCTGCCTATCCATATGTCTATTATCTACTTATCTCTATCAACCTATTTTCTGTTGATCATCTATTTAGCTCTATCAGCCTATCAACTATGTACCCATTTTTATCTGTCTATTTTTCTGTCTCTTTTCGAGGGTCATGCTAGGTAGCTCAGAATAGACTTGAGCTTGAAATCCTTCTGATTCAGCCTCCTCAATGCTAGGATTACAGATGTTTCTTTGTGCCACTTGGCATCTCTCTCTCTCTCTCTCTCTCTCTCTCTCTCTCTCTCTCTGAAAAGGCTTTTAAGGGTTAGAAATTATTTTATTTTAAGTTTACAAAGTTTTTAAACACCCGTAGGAGTTCTTTAGCATTTTGGATCATGGTGGGGTCTGCTGACAGTAACTGTAACAGTGAGATTCATCGGGTATTTTAACACATCTGTGCTGGATGCTTGCTGTGTGTTACTTAATGAGCTGCCTCATCTTAATCCTAGATGCTGCATATGGTTTATCTCCATTTTATAGATGAGGAAAGTGAGACAGAGGTATTCTGTAATATCCCAAAGAACAAAGAGCCAGTAAGAATGAACTGAGCTTAAGATTACAGTGCCTGGCTTTGGCCCTGCTGTGTGGCCTTAACAGCACACTTGCTGAGGGGCAGTGTGTATGGAACCCATTCTCTCTCTCTTCTATGTGCTATGGATGCCTGTGGATGAATCCAAGCAAAATTGGGTCTTGACTTAGACAGCAAAAGCAAAGCAAGTCGAATCAACAATCAAGACAATTCTAGAAACTCCTCATATAGTAATGGACAGTGGCTTTCCTTTGAGAATGAGGTTGCCTGTATCCAGGCACCAGAACCACCTGAAAATGGTTACTGTAGCTGTGCTTAAAAAAATGGTGGTGTTTGAATTGCAAATGCCAAATATGTGCAAACCACTAAATTAATCCATCATTGGCATGTCCTGCCACAGTGTGCCTATTTTATGCAATGGATTCTCACATACTCACATGTGTGAATGTATATGTGCAGACATGCACACTGCCAACTAAAGTCAGTCAAGATGCTATAGTCTAGAAACACAGATGGCATGCGTCCTCCCCAGAGTTGTCCTTCCCTTCCCTTCCATTGGTCCTTCCACACCTTAGCTACCTCTCCCCATTCCCTTTGCTAAAGAGAAGTCCCACCTTAGGGCATTAAGATGTTCACAGTTAAATCTTTATTTACCCAGGACATCTGAAGATTTTTTGAAATAGCCTGGGCTTTAGGTCTGTTAATTGACATAAGGTTTAACTTACAAAAAAAAGGCACAGAGTTTTTCAAAGAAGTAGAGGAACAACCGGGGCCCCTTCCTTAAGGAGGAAGACACTGAATAGCAGACTATTGCCTTCTTCCTATTTTCCTCCTGTGCCTCTGAGGTCTTGGGGTAGAGCTCTAAGGTGACAGCCCATCTGTCCTCTCAAGGCATTAGCATTCCTTCCTCTCCATACTCACCCCCAGAGCTCTGGCCTCAGTGAGACACCCTGACTTTAGTTCTGGTAACAAGAACACACGTAAACACTGGGGTTGTATTTCTAGCACATGTTGTTGTGACAAGCCTTTCTTCATTTAAAAACCACCAACATTCTATTTTATTTTTGTTTCAGAAAACAATTTTTCATGACATTATAGTGTTTCTCATATGAGCAAACTGAAACTTATTTACTCTTGCTAATATATTTTGCTTCTTTCCAAGTTCTGTACATTATAAATAACCAAGAAATATTTGTTTTTGTTTTTGTTTTGGGTTGTTGTTGTTGGGTTTTTTTTGGCTTTTATTTTTGTGACTGAATTTGGAAGGGCATTTAAAAATTTTTTCTCAATATACATTCTAAGAAAAGAACTTATGAATCATACGATATATATTTTTCTAAGTGTTTGAACACCATATTTCTAATTTTTTTCTTTGGAGAAAGCATACCTATATCTACTTGTGTCAGGAATGAGAAATAATTGCAGTCCCAGTGAGGGACAATGAAGGGGCACTCAGACAAGGTTCTTAAGTTTTCACACCAACAAATGGCTTTTCCAAATTGAGAAATGGCACACTTACTAAATAGAAACTACAGCTGTCAAATCTCATGTACTAAATGATAGCAAATAATGAATGTATAACAAAAATTATTAGAAAAAATGAAATCTGTACTCAAAATTTTGTCACTGTCTAAAATATACACGAACCAAACTAGCTAGTAATATTTTTTTTCAGCTGAAAAATAACAGTTGTAATGATATGGGCCAGGCAAGATGGCTCAGTGGTAAATGGGCTTGCTACCAAGCCTGACAACCTGAGTTCAATCTCAGGACGCATAGGGCGGAAGGAGAGAACTGACGCATGAAGGCTGTGCTTTCACCTTTACAGGCATATGGTGGCACGTGCACACCAACACACACATGCACACACATGCATGCATATGCACACATACTTGCATGAACACACCTGCGTACATACACTATACACACACATTTGGACACATAAGTTCAAAAGATCCCTTCAGTGAATCATTTAAAAATAAAACTGCAATGGCAGGCAACTTATAGACACTGACAATGATGGCCTCGTCCAAGAAGCCACAGTTGGATCCCACAGAATGTTAGATGGTCAGGGTATAGCCAGGGAAGATGAAATAGGGAGCAAATCTGACCATTTGACTAAGCAGACTTGAAGAGACCAAAAACTTAAAATACAGAAAATAATTTAAATAATCTGCAATTAGAAAGCTGAAAATTATTAGTGTGTTCAAAGCTTCCCTGCTTACTTTTTTTATTTTTAGAAATGAAAAAAAAATTTTATTATTAAAAATGTTGCAAAAACAAACCAAACAGAACAGCAACGGAAAAACAGTCCTCATGGAAATTAATAAGACTCACACACTACACAACTCAGTGAGCCTCTGTAGAGCTCCAAGAGCCACATGTGCAAGGGGAGCGGCGGAGCTTCACATCTTCCCATGTATCTTTACACACCAAGCCAGCATGTGATGGAGTTAGAACCAGAAACCAATGAACTCAATGTCCTCTACCACAGTTCCCGCTCACTGCTTGCTCTCAGTCTTTCCCCATCTCCTAATGTTCAACCTTTCCTGGTCTCTTTTAAACATGCTATTCTGTACCTATATGTGCATCATTAGCTAGATTCTGCATAT
>CACVCL010030102.1:0-55984 GCA_902729485.2 Mus minutoides
TTGTACAATGTTATTTGAAAACAACCCAAGATGGTAGACCTGACCAGCTGGCTCTCCATGACAAAGGGGACAGTGGGACACCAGCAGCTGGGTCACTCACACCATAACCACTATGCAGAGTGTCCTTCAATAACTGAAGATTCTGTCTGACCTTCAAGAACTTTCTGAGTGTAGGAGTTGACCTCCCTGGGTCCTCAACCAGAGGTCTCTGATCAGCCTCCCTGGAGGGCTGCTGTGCGGCCAGAAGAGACCTGGAGTCACTGCCCCTAGGCTGGGGACTTGCACTTACATTCAGATAATTCCTGAAGGCCAAGAACCGAGCCACAGCCCTGGTAGATGGGGGACCAAGGGGGACAGTGTCAGATCTGCTTGGAAATCCTGTCTTGAGATGAAATCAGTTCTCTCTACCTACAAGGGCAAGCCAGGGAAAGTTCCTGGGGCAGGCGAGGAGAACCCCAGGGCGTTGCCCCTCACTGTGGCTCTGTTCACCCTGCTGCGGTGGCTGCGAGGCTGTGGAAGACAGGATGGGTCTTGCGGTTCAGGAGTCCAGCCTGGCAGTCTCTATATAACCTTTGCGAGACGCCTGCATATTTCACCCTTCCAGGCGAGCACCTTTTTTTTTTTTCTTTTTGTCATTCCAATTTCATTTCCGGGGCTGTGTGGACTGCGGGCTCAGCAGTCACTCCGGTCTGAAGTGACTCCTGGGACCTCCTCACTGTTCTATATGCAAATGGCCTTGCACCTGGGCAGCCGAGCAGGCTCGCAGACAGTTTAGTTATGCAAATCTGATTGATCGAGAGCATATTGCGGGAGCTTGCACAAGGCCTGGGACACTGGCAGCTATATTTCACTGGCTAAATTCCTGAAGAAGGGGGGAGAAATTAAATGCCAGGCATTTTGATGCATATTCCCTTCAACCCCTGTCGCGCGGCGGCCAGGCTTTGCTTCTGAATGCGCTCAGCGCTCGCTCGGGTTAGAGCCACTAATGCAATTTTTGCACGCGGGGTGTGTTATTGCTGAATTAACAGAAGGCTTGTTTTCCGTGTAAAAAGCCAGTCGCTGAGATGTCGCTAGCACAATAGGTCTGTCAGTCGATTTGAAGTAATTCCCCAGGCAAATGCAGTAAAGGCAGTGTTTAAAAAAATAATAATTAGGTCCTTCGGCCTCCAAATGCTCACCCAAGTGAAAGGGACTCCAAGCAAGTTCCTGTGACTCCCTCCTCCACAACACAAGGTAAAGCACAGCGCAGGGACCCTGATTACACATTGTCATCCTGTGTGGAAAGCGCTTGTCTGTTTCCCAAACACTGAGCTTGAAGAGGGAGATGGAGCAGCCGACAGCCGCGGCTGCCTGGGAGAAAAATAAATTTTAAAAGAAGAAACTCGAATCTGCTTAAACTAATAAATTCCTCATCCGACACCTTGCATTCATGCATGTTGAAGTCTGAGGCTCGGGAGGCCCATCCGGCTGCACCACATTCTCCGTATTGATTTATAATCACTGATAAATAAGATAGACCTACACAGCGCACGAGGGCTGCAGAAGGGGGAAAGAGATTTTTTTTTCCGCCAGTGTCTCTCCCCAGCACCGGTGCATCGAAATTAAAAATAAATCAATGTTATGTGCAGGAGAAGAAGATGATGGGAAGGGATAGGAAGGGAGAGGACTACATTTTTTTTTGCCTGGTGTTTCACCCGTGGTGAATGGGGCAGGGAACAGCAGATCACAGCCCCTGCGGACCCTGAAGAGAAGGTGGTCACACGTGTGCAGCTTGGCTCGGAGCTTCCTCTGCTTGCGAGATTGGGTGAGTGTCCCCGGCTAAGTTAGCAAACTCGAACTTCACTTATTCCCTGACGTCAGTCACGTTACCTGCCTCAAATGGCTCAGACAGACGACACTTACAGGAACGTGGACGCTATCAAAGTGCTCACGTGGACACATGCTACTCGTGTGGGCATTCGCAGCAGCTGCAAAGCAAGGAGAAAAGAGAGACAGAGAAACACAGGGGAGAGAGAGAGAGAGAGAGAGAGAGAAAGGAGAGCAGAGGGGAATTCTTGAGGATAGAGTTTACAGAAGTGCTGAGCATAAATCCTTTGCCTCTACCCTAAGGTCTGCCCTCTTGATATGGGAATCACAGGGTGCCGTCTTCTAGCACAACAGTCTTTCTCTGATCTCGGTGAGTCCTTCGAACACTACCTGGACACTCATCTTGAGAATTGAAGAATAAACCTCACAGACCACAGAGCGAGAGTTCTGCAAAGAAGTTTATTATTTCTTCCAGCCTGCTCCTAGCCCCTCGAGATGTTCAGATAAGCTACACACGTACACATCACACACATTCCCCAGACATGTACACATACATGTGTCTCTGTGTGCACATGTATATGCTTGTGCTGTAAACAGGGAGCAAGGCTGAACATGGAAAGTCATGTTTGTACCCGCAAGCACACACACACACACACACACACACACACACACACACACACACACACTTTTAAAATTGCCTATCTTGACAGGCAAAACACAGCCAGAGGGTCAAAAGCAAAGATCCTGGGGAAAAAAAAAAATCAAGCATAATCCCTCCGACCATGGCCCAGTGTGCCCCTCCCATCACCGACTAACAAAAGGGCCCCAGCACTTTGACTGACAGAATTCTTAATTGTATCCACTCATTCATGACAATTTGATTAAAATATTACACCATAGTCTCACCCCCTGTTTGCTTCGATCCTCCAAATCTAATTTTGAATTTTCAGAAAGGAGATTACTCCCACAAGCATGACTGAGGCACTATTAACTTCTACTTAATCTTTATTACTGATGTGAATTTAACATATGTACCTCCGCGCCCGGCCCCTGCTGTTTGCCTACAAAGTAACAGAGGAGGCCGATACAGGAGCAGTGGGCATGGGACTCTTCGCTCTCCTGTCCCAGCCGTGACCACCCGTGTCTGTGGAGAGGCGGCACCTTCCCACTTGCTTCAGGATGGGGACAAGGAACCTTCCACCTCTGCCTCGTAGCCACCTCCAGACCTCCCAGAGCAGCAGTCCTCTGAGGGGCTCTGCACTGTCCAGCCAGCCCTGGACCTCAAAGCTGCCCCTGAGATATATCCACCTCACCATAAAACAATAAAACATATCAGAAGATTAACAGAATAGGAATCAAAACAAACCCAAGGCTTTACATTTCAAGGGTTCCTGTTTCCATGGGTTTAGGTCATCTTGTTTCTTGATTTGTCTTGCTTATTTCGTAGGTGTGTGTGTGTGTGTGTGTGTGTGTGTGTGTGTGTGTGTGTGTGTCCTGAGTGACAATCTTAGATTCTTGGAGGCTCTAGGAAGGAGAAACGCTCTTCCCAAGGCTCAAGCTCGGGGAGCTGCTAGCAGAGATGGCATCCCATAGGGCACAGTGGAAACAGCGAAACACTTGATTAGTTTGA
This sequence comes from Mus minutoides, assembly GCA_902729485.2. NCBI lineage: Eukaryota > Metazoa > Chordata > Mammalia > Rodentia > Muridae > Mus > Mus minutoides. Next base: position 3,437 of record CACVCL010030102.1, read on the forward strand.
TCAGCATAGTCCACAGAAAGATGTGAACAGGATGTAGAAACCCGGAGGGACAGTGCCAGACTTAGGGCTAAGACAATGGGCAGCAAGTTCCCAGAAGATGTTGGGATAGCAGCCAGGGAGGGGTCCCATGCCAAGCTACAATCTTTGCAGGGACAGAGGGCACGGCAAGCTTCCCCACCCAGAGAGAAGCAGTTCTTGCTTTCCTCTCTCCTTCCTCCGGGGCTCCCACTGACCTGACACAAAGAGAAGCCCCTCAGAGGAGTTCCCAGCGAAGTTCACTCTGGTAGGTGCACTGGGCAGTTAGAGAGGTGGACAGAGGGTCTGCCTCAAACAAGAGCAAGAAGTCTGCTTGTGGGGCTGGCGAAATGGCTCAGTGGGTAAGAACACTGACTGCTATTCCAAAGGTCCTGAGTTCAAATCCCAGCAACCTCATGGTGGCTCACAACCACCGGTAATGAGAACTGATGCCCTCTTCTGCTGTGTCAGAAGTCAGCTACAGTGTACTTATGTATAATAAATCAATCGATCAATCTTTGGGCCAGAGCAAGCAGGGACTGAGTGAGTGGGGCCAACTGGAGTCAGCAGGGTTGACTGAACCAAGCAGAGGTCCTAAAAAAGATCGATTCCCAACAACCACATGAAGGCTCACAACCATTTGTACAGCTACAGTGTACTCACATGCATAAAACAGATAAATAAATCTTAAGAAGAAGGAGGAGGATGGGGAGGAGGAGGAGATCTAAAGAAGGAGGAGAAGGAGGAGGAAGATGAGGAGGAGGAGAAGGAAGAGGAGGAGGAGGAGGAGAAGGAGAAGGAGAAGAAGAAGAAGAAGAAGAAGAAGAAGAAGAAGAAGAAGAAGAAGAAGAAGAAGAAGAAGAAGAAGAAGAAGAAGAAGAAGAAGTCAGCTTGCTCTTGTGAGCCACTGTGCATTTAAAAGAATCGCTATTGTTACTAGGCTCAGAGCTGAGCAGGAAGGAAATGGTCTGTACACGTGATGTGAGAGCGGACAATCAGAAGGAGCTGTCAACTTGAAAAGAGGTAACTGGCATCTGGCTAGTGCAGGCTCTGGCTTCTGTCTTTCTACCTCGGTTTTTCCGTTCTTCAAAGGTGGGCACAGGCCTCTGATAACAAAAACTACATCTCCCAGACTCCTTTTCTACTTGAAGTGGTCATGTGATGACAGAATGCAGGTGCTTTGCACAGAACGGAGGAAGGGTTTGTTTTGCCTTTAGCAGGAAGGCTTGTGTTTGTTCCCCTTCCTACTGAGTGGTCAGGGAGAGTAAAGGACAGAGGGAGCCTTTCTCATGTCCAGGTCTTTATATGAAGTCTCCTGCAGTAGAAATGAGCCACATCACCCAACATTTTCCTCCATGCCTTGTCCTGATGGGTACCATCCCCACCCCCTTGATTCACTCCACTGTCCTGGTTTAAGTGGACTCCTCCTTATCTTAGGGCACTGTCCAAACTCCCCAGTGGATAACTGTCAGCATAAGCTTTTTATCTACAGAGCTAGACCTATGGAGGGCTGGAGAGATGGCTCAGCGGTTAAGAGCATTGACTGCTCTTCTGGAGGTCCTTAGTTCAAATCCCAGCAACCACATGGTGGCTCACAACCATCTGTAATAAGATCGGATGCCCTCTTCTGGGGTGTCTGAAGACAACTACAGTGTACTTATATATAACAAATAAAGAAATCTTTAAAAAAAAATAGACCTATAAGACAATGATTTAAGCATAGTAGAAATTATCAACGTTGACAATACTAGAATAGCAGTACACCATGATAACGTTTTAAAAAGTATTTCCTGATATTCCTGATATTTGAGGTTTCTTGCTGCTGGTGTCAGTAGCACAGAGATGGCCATAGACCACAAAGACAAGCCAAAATTAAGGAAGAGATCCAGGCTAAGCCACCCACTCAGCAGATAAAGCACTTGTCACCCAAGCAGGAGGGCAGAAAGCCGGCACAGCAAGTGCATACCTGTGATCCTATAGTAAGAGGGGATACAGGAGAATTCCCTGAAAGATCACTAGCCAGCCAGCCTGACAGATTCCAGTGCAGCAGCAGACAGAGACCTTGTCTCAAACAAGGTGAAAGGTGGAGGCTGATCCCAGATGGTATTCTCTGACCTCCACGTAGTACACTGCCAGCCTCCATCTTGGGCTTGATTCCCATTTATGACTAAACTCCATAAATGTTTAAACTCCATATATGTTTCTCGAGGGTCTGGGCTATGCCCCACCTGTAACCTTAACTACAAACGGCTCTGCCTGTTCTAGGAAATGGAAACCACGTGTTTGTTTCAAGAAGTTGTTACGATATCTTTGCAACCCTTCCTGCGTTTCGAAAGGTTATTATAACCACCTGTTGTTATGACTACCTTGTTATGATCACCTTGCTATGTTCTGCTTCTGTAACCCCGGCTATTTTGCCTGACAAATCCCCCATTTGAAAACTCTCTACCCCTGAGCTATAAAGTCCTTGTTCTCACGTCTAATGCTGACCTCTTGAACCCCTCCCTGCCTTAGGGGGAGGCAGCACATGTACACAAATAAAAAAGCTTGTTTCATTAATTTGACCGTGGTGATTTGGGTCAGTGGGCTTTCTCCTCTCATCTTTGGGATTGAAGCACACACACACACACACACACACACACACACATACACACACACACACACATCCTGCACACATGCATAGACACAAATATGTCACAGAAGGAAGAGAAGAAGCAAGAAGAAAGAGAATGGGAGGGGAAAGGCCACCAACAATGGTCACTTACAAATGAACCTTACACTGGAGAAAAGATGGGGTGATCATTTTGACAATAGCTCAGGAATCGGACTGAACCTTTATTAAGGCTCTGCCATCGCAGAACACAGAACCAGGTGTGTACAGTGGTGGCCCAGAAGGGAGCCCAATGATGACAGCATTGTACCTCCTTCAATGTGTTTATACAATACAATACCCAACAAAAGGATGCACTCAAAGAAGAAATGTAACCTATGACTTTATTATTTCCAAACCTTTCCATTAAGTACTATATTTGCTTTACTGGTAACTGAAGGTAAAAACGTGGGTAAGGGGGAACCATTGGACCCCTCTACAGACACACTCTCTCTCTGGTGTTAACCCTGTCCCTGCCTTTCTCCAAAGGTATCAAGGGGGAACTGGATAAGACCAGAGTGGTTGTGGTTCTTAACCCACTTTCAAATGAGAAACTCCAGACCTGATGGTGCCAGGAATGAGTAGAGCTGAGGCCGATATAGTGGATGCCAGGATTGGACGTACTTTTACAATGAGCTATGCATTCCTGATTTGATGAGCATTACAAACTGTGGGCTGAGTCATTCAGAGTTCTAGCACTAGAGAGCCCATGCCCAGCCAGAAACAAGCGGCTCACAAGTGGATATGTGCTGATGACTTGAGTTAATACATCATATTCCCGAAAGCCTATGAGTAGTTCTGAAGTGTTCTCACCAGAGAGAGGATGATAAGTATGCCAGGCGATGCCTATGCTAATGAGCTTGAGTCAGCCGTCCCACGACGCAGGAATCCTTCAAAACATCACAGTATACACCATAAATACACATAATTCTATTTGTCCATGAAAATAATGAAATAGGCAATTTTTTAGAGGCTGCATGGAAAAAAATAAAACGGATGAGTGTAAGGTGTCTACTAAGCTGTGATTCATGAAGAAAACATGGAGGTGGGGATCCCGTAGTCAGTTATGACCAGTTGTGGGTTTCTGTGATGGGTATGTCTGTTGGGGGAGCTTCTTTGATGATGGGGTAAGAGCTGTATTTATCTGTGGGTATGGGATGATAATTCAGAATGTTGTTGGGAATTACACTGGCTGAGGGAAGTGGTAGGAGAAAGCTCTCCTCTAGGGTCTATGACCTCACCAGCCACAGGTTGTTGGTTTAAGGTACCAGACACAATGTTCCTCTTATCAAGGGGATCACAAATCCAATTAGATGGCCATTGGGAACCCCAGGATATAAGTGCCACTATTACGCTCTTGGGTATACTTGCCAGGCTGGTCATTCATTGTTGCGGTTCATGGGCATTACAACTAGCTTCTCTGATTGCAAATGGTCAGTTCTAAATACTTATGAGCAACACTAAATGAATTCAGCATATATATACTTATACATATTCAGAAGGCTTTATATACAAACCAATTATATGTTATATATGCACATATATATAGCTATTTTATATATGCATAACATGTATTTGTGTTTGCACATCTGTGCATGTGTGTGCGCACGTGTGTGTGTGTGTGTGTGTGTGTGTAACAACGATAATGAAAGAGGTCATAAACTAAGAGAGAATTGGGCAGGAGGAATTAGAGCAGGTTTAAATGTTAAGGTATAACTGATGTCAATAAACTACTCACATACAAATTCTCCAAAAAAAATTAAGTATTTTACTTAAGAAAATGTAAGTTTACTGTAGTGATGTGGTTTATATTTGCTTCTTCTCAAACAATATGCATGCAAGAGGTCATTTTAAAGCCAGGATACATTAAATGGAAACATGCGGCTTGCAAAATGGTATGCTGGCAGCGTGCTACTCACAAATGCAAAGGCTTCTGGGAATTCTAGGACAAGGTCCCAAGAGACCGATGGGATAAAGGCATAGGAGGAAGTGACCCAGATGCCTTCGCTTTTTATGCGTCCACTTCTAGACTGTAGTTTTTGTTAGAGTGGTTTGTAGGGGGGGTTTTAGAACAGAACCTCATGTGTAGCCCTGGCTAGCCTGGAACTCACTTTGTAGACTAGGCTGGCCTTAATCACAGAGATCTCTGTGTTTCTGCCTCCCTCCCAAGGCTGAGATTAAAAGCCTGCACTGCCATGCCCAGCTTCTTTTGGGGTTTGGGGGATATGAAGTGCCTTTACATAGAGAGATGAGAAGGCCCCAGTTGGAAATCCTGATCCTGACTATACACTGGGGCCAAGTTAGCTATAGCACCAACTACATCAGCAGTGGGGAAAAGATGGTGGTACATTCTTGTTTTGGGGTAGGCACTCTGCCCATCCTCACTCAGAGCAGGTGCTTTATCTACTCAGACACAGAAGGTTGAATGCAGAAGAAAGGTCATGACTGGTTCCCAAGCCCAAGCTGGAAGAGGCTATCTGAATGGCATACACTTGTCCTGCTTGTACCACCTTTCTTGGACCTTGGGGGTGCCATGTTTGAAGTCCACATAGGGAGGGAAAGAATTCCTCACCTTCCAGTTAGTTGCCTCTGTGGAAGTGCTAAACACTATGGTCCCTCCAAGAAACCTTATCCGCCAGCTGAGAACCACTGGTTGATTCCATCCAACACCATGTCCAGTAAGACGATTGCCCGGTGAGCCTTGACCACATTCCCAAGACACCATAGGACAAAATGACAATTGTTTCCCGGTTGTTTTAGTAACACCTATAGTTGAGTGTATTTTGTTAGACACCTACTTAGCCCCCAAGAAATAGGTCCCCATTCATGAAATGATAGAAGGGGGACCAACTAACTACCAACTAGAACCCCTGTCCCTGCCTGGGGGCTTCCAGGCTTTGGTGAGAAACATGGAGAGTGGTGGGGACTGTCCCACTGCATAAACACTCAGAGAACAGGGTCTCAGCCTGACTTGCTCATTATATATCTCTGTCAGCTAATAAATGTTGAAAAAATGTACTGGACACTGTAGAAGAGGCCTACCAAGCCACCTTGGCTGTTCTTGGGCCCATCTGCACCCCTATTTTCTCCTGTCCCCTTCAGGGACATTTGAACCTAATATATTGGATAGTAAAGACTTAAGCAGCTCTGAAATATTTCTGCAGGTGTGAGCCTTGGAGAAAGACATTATTTTTCTGTAGCCATTTTTTATTAACTGTTTTACTGAGGTATAATTTACATACCATAAAATTTATCCATTGTGAGTATGTAATTCAACAGCTCTGAGTACATTTCAAGAGTTCTGCTGCCGTCACACTACCATCCAAACACTGAGCAGCTAAAGGCACTCAGAGCTGGTCAGCCTTTGAGGAACAGGTTGGGGTCAAGGCCAGCAGAGAGCTCCCCTTAGGAAGGGAAGTTGGTCATTAGCATGTGACCTCACTATAATTACAGGGAAGATAAAACCTTCTCATCAGGGGGTGCTCAAGAGACAGCTCAGCAGTTAAGAACCTGTGCTTCCCTTGTGAGGGACCAGAGGTTTGTTCCCACCATCCGCTTTCGGTAGCTCACAATCACACGTAACTTCAGCTCAGAGGTCTTCTGGCTCCCTGAAGTCCCAACTTACACACGCAAACACAACACACACATACACACACACACACACACACACACACACACACATAAACACACACACACACACTGCAAAAAAAAAAAAGAATTTTAAAATCCTTAAATACTTCAGAATAAAAAGTTCTTCTGAAACTAAATCCACGTATAAAGGTAGTTCATCATAGAATTTGTTATCACTGAGAAATAAGAACGTACTGGATCCTGCCAAGCCATTATTATTTTCCTCAATGATGTCACTTTTTCTTTGTGGAATAGTGTACTGGCACTAATGGGAATAACTATTCCATCAGTGTCCACATAGAGATTGGAAAAATGAGAGGGTGAGAAGCAAGCTTTACAAGGTACAACGGACCTCAGCTAAGTGCGGTTTGACTTCTGATATTTCAACTTAACGATTGTTCAAAAATCGACACATACTCAGCAGAGAGAGCACTTTGACTCTGGCTCTTCTCCCAAGCTGCTGATGTGCTATGTAATCCTCGCTTGCTGATGGGCAGTCCAGCAGACCCAGCAGCCCATCCGTGGTCATGCAGGACAATCAGTGCCTTCCTACAGACGTCAGGTGGCTCTTGGGACATCCTGTCAGCTGGGTGTGGTGAGGTCAGTCTTGACTTTTCTCAGCCCCTGGGAGGTTCACTTGGATATAATCTCTTTGCAGATGAAGGAGAGTCTGTAATCTGCAAAGGAAACAGAATATGCAAATCAGCCAAATATGTCTGACGCTAACAAGGAGAACTGAACGTAGAGGCTGTGAGGCACTGACCATATATACTGGGTTCTCTGTCACCATTACTCAGTAGGCAGCCACTGAATGTCTGCCAGAGACTACACACCAGAAGTCACTGTGATCAGCCTTAAGGGTGCAGGCTCCCTTAGGTCTAACCTCACCATCCACGCACCTTGCCTTCCAGTTAACTTGGTTTCCCTATACACAGTGAGTTTGTGTGTGTGTGTGTGTGTGTGTGTGTGTGTGTGTGTGTATGCTGCAATTTTTAAAATATATGTAAATTAACAAAACAAGAGTCTAAGGAAAGCACAATGAAATAGCAGCCCCCTGATGCACTGGGGCCTGCAAACTCACTACACACACACATACACATACACATACACACACACACACACACACACACACACACACACACACACACACACACACACACACACGGTGACAGCCTCCAGGCTCTGAATACCTGTGGGCAGTGTCCTCGGCTCTCTCTATTCAAGGCAGAGCAAAGGTCTGTGGCTATTTTAAGCAACGGAAATTTGTTTTGCCAGTTCATAAATCCTTTCTGTTGCCAGCCAGGTGACAAGCCAACACAGACTTCAGGCCATGATTTGGAGTCTGGGCACGGTGAGAGGGAGCACAGTCACCCTCAGCAGCCTTCCTCCAGCAAGGCCTCTCTGAACAGCTTCACCACTGGCCATCATGGACCCTGCCAAAGGCAGCACTCGCCTGTCAAGGTTCCACAGCAGAGACAAAGATAGGGAACCCCCCAGAGGTGCTCACTTGACCATCCGCTGAAAAAGAATGGCACCACACATGCCCACAGCATCCCCAGGAACACACAATCAGATTCTACACAGCAGCCAGTGTGCCCAGCTTTGGAGATGGACCTCGGCAAGCTAGAAAGGGATGCCCTCTGTTGAGCAGGCACAGCAAGACGGAGATGCTAGATGCATCCGCATTTCCCATGATTCATCTCACTTTGTGTAAAGGGTGCATCAAGGCCTAAAGTGTTGCTCCAGCTGCCTCGTAGACTGAAACACACAATTATTTCCTTGTTTCACTTTTTTTACACAGTCTCTCTTCAACACTGATTCTTGGGGGGGGGGGGTTGCCCCCTCTTATGTGTCCTAAGCATGTTAGCAATGCTATATGTGCCAGATATTGGATGCGTAAGACACCATCAGTGAGGGTGAGCAGGGCAGTCAAGAGACATTCATAGAAGAAAGGAAGTCTTTGAGGCTGGGGAGACGGCTCAGTTAGTAACATGCTTGCTGGAGTTCATATCTCAAGCACACACATAAAAAAAAATGGGGGATGACAATATGTGCACATAATCCCAGCTCTGGGGGGGGGATGGAAAATGCTTGGGCTTCTTAGCCAGCTAGGCTAGCCAAATTAATGAATTCAAGGTTCAATGAGAGATCTTGTCTCAATGATAACAATAATAATGTTTAGAGCAATTAACAATGATACTTCATGTTAATTTCTGACCTCAACATGCACACACATGTACACACATACACATCTCACACATTTCCACACAAGCACACAAAGAAGAAAGGAAGCCTTGGGCACAGCAAGAGCACTTGAGGGTTGCAGAAGAGGGAAGACAGCAGAACAGAAGGGAAGGGCAGTGGCCTTAAGTCCTAGGTTCCTGCCCCTACCCCAGCTGGTGTGAGCCTCTGACCCAGCATCCAGCTCTTTCAGCATCTGCCTTGTCTACCAAGTCACTTTGCTGGCTCCCTGAAGGCAAAAACCCTGGGTTCTCCATCATCCCTAATAGTTTGAAACACCCACCTCCAGGGCAGAGAATAGGCACTCAATGAAATGGCAGGCTTTACGGTAGATGCTGGCCAGGACCCCCAGTCTCAGACCCAAGAGTGGGTAGTGTGGACCATAGCCCTGCCTTGGGACAGTGCAGCAATCCCTGATCATGTTCAAGGTCATGTAAATTTTACTTGGGTATGTTCAGGTCTGGGTAGGGCTTGCCAAGATCACCTGTATCAGGGGGCAGACCCATGTCCTAGGAAGCTTTGTCCTGACTCTGAGGAATGAAACTCGCTGAAGAGACCATTTAAGCTGAAAACAAGATCAGAAGAAACACCAGAAGAGAAACTAGAATTTCCCAGTACTCTAATAGGCAAAACAAGGGGAGAGCAGCTCTGAGGTCCAATAGGGCCTTGGAACATGGATCCTGTACAGCCAAGCCATCTGCAGAGACAGTAGATGGCTTGGTTTGGTGTGGGATAGAATTCCCCAAGAGAGAAAAGAATTTTCTGAGTGATTCTAGAGTGCTCTCCGTCAGGGGTGATACTCACTCCATCAGTAATTGTGGGCACCCAGCTGCCCAGCACTTTGTCAGCAGCTCTCAGTACAGCAACTGCAGAGAGCGTGCCTTCCGTCAAGCTCATTCATCAGGAAGCAGGGCAGCCGGGCTGTCAATCAAAGTCATCCCCAGCCTACACACCCATGAAAACAACGATAGCCACCTTGCCCGGAAGCACGGGTCTGAGACCGTGCAACTGTGAACCACACGTGTCCGTCCCGAGCACAAAGGATTTCTTTGTGTCTTCTAGAACCGGCCTCAAGGAGAGGGGATAGCAAGGGTACAGAAAATTTAAAGCCAGTCACCTTCAAAGTGAGAATGAGTTACTGCTTTCAGATCTCTGGTGTCCCTCCCCTTCACATCCTGGGACAAGGAGGTGGCCTCAGGCTGTCCTCTCAAGCACTCACCTGAGCCTGCCCCTGGCCACGCTGCCTTTGCTGTCTATCTCTGAGACCTCAAACACATGAATACCACCCCCACGGAGGTTAAACAGTGTCCTCTACAGCCCTGTCCCACTCTGCCTTCACCATCTCTCTTGAAACTGGGACCCAGCTCAGGTCCCAGAATTTGCAAAGTGTCTCTTTGTTCATCCTCGTCACAGCTCATTCCCTTGGTGGCCCTGGGTGCCTCAAGTCCCCAAGGCTCACCCACATGAGCAGACATATCTGGAGCCAACAGAAACTTGAAACAATCTTCCCAGTGCCTCAAGTGCAAAGAAAGAGACATCGGCCCTCTGCCCCAGATGTGCAGAACACTTCCTTTCTTCTGTCCCTAGAGATGCCCCCCAAAACCTCCGGCAGCTTGAGCCTGTCCCATGCAGGGTGGTGCCTCCTTTCCTAAAGCCAGCACAGGCCCAGAATGCCAGGAAAAATGGGGCATTGTCACCAATCTGTCAGGCTGTGACCTACTTATGTTATTTATTTGGGAAAAAAATGCTCCTGTGACCTTCTTTCCAAATCTAGGTTACCCATAGACACACTCAGGGTACCGTCCATCAGTCATCAGCAACCAGGAGAACCAACAACGTGAGGAAAACATTAGTCAGGAAGCATCCGAGGGGGACACTCATGTGTGTGGGCTCATGTGAACATGTATTCACATATGTGTGGAGGTCAGAGGTCAACTTTGGGTGTCATTCCTTAGAAGCAGTCTACCTCTCTGGTTATCAGTTAGTTTATTTTGGGACAGGGTCTCTCACTGGGGACGTGGGGCGATCTGAGCAGGATGTCCCCCAAGGAACCCTGCTGTCTTCTGTCCCCACCACTGCTATTACAAGGGCAGGTGGCTCCTGCCTTTTCATTTGGGTGCTGGAGATCAAATGTAGTCCCTCATGTTTTCCTTGTGTTCCTCCCCTACGGCTGTGATAAGACACTGTGACCAGAAGCAACTTTGGGGGAAAGGGTTTTAACATTTCCATATCACAGTTCATCATCAAAGGACATCCGTGCTGAAACTCAAGGCAGGAACCTAAAAGCAGAAACTGAAGCAGGGGCCGTGGAGGAGGGGCTTGCTCCTCCTTACCTGTTCAGTTTGCCCTCTTGTAGCATCCAGGACCACCAGTCCAGGGATGGCACCACCACAGTGAATAGGTCCCTCCATCACCCATCATCTGCTCTTAGTGATGTAAAGGGGAGTAGAAAAAGCTGCTCCCTGGGCCTTTTGATGCTCCAGGCCTCTCAAGTTTTTCTCCCATTCTGCAACAAACTATACATAAAATAGGAGGCAGGCATGCTTGCAAGAATTGGGGAACCCAGGGAGGGGAAAAGGGAGGCATGAGTCAGAGTGGAGGCTTCTGGAGGTCAGGCCTGTGGGACAGTCCTTCAGTGGTCTGTATGATAATGTAGCTTGGGGGTGAAGCCAATGGATGCTCTTGGCTGGACAGGTGACCTTGGACACGTGCTTTCTCTAGCTCAGGAAGCTGTTGGGAGGAACTGGTATGAAGGAGGAAAGGGGATGTGAAACAGACATCCTCCCAGCTCCTGCCTGGGGCAGGGAGTTCACTGTGAGCCATGGTGAGCCTGGTGTGGCTCTGCTCTCTGGGTACACTCCAGACCTGGAAGGATTTGGTCCACAGCTGCCATTGGCTTACTAGAGCAGAGGTAACCAGGATACACTCTGTCCTTGTCTTGGCATGAGGCATCTCCTTTTACTCCCAGGTCCTCTGCCTGCCTTCAGCTGCCTGGAAACTGCACTCCTGGCCCTCATTCCTACCTTCTCACTCATGGGTGGTCATCCTGACAGTTTGTATCAGTTGTTAACTGGACAGAATATGGAAACACCTTGAGACCAATCTTTGGGCATGCCTACAAGGAATTTTCTAGATTCCATTAATTAAAGTGAAAGACTCAAAGAAGAGAAACTGAGGCAAGAACTAGCCCTGTTCCCTGTGGGTGCCACATGGCCTACTGCTTCACACTCCTATAGGATGACTTTAAAGGTGGCAGCTTTTTCTAACCCAGGTAGCTCCCAAATAATTGAAGCAGAGACCTAGAGACTTATGCAACAAGCTTTAAGCACAATAACTGAGCAGATCGTCCTAACTCTCCATACTATCTAGCTACTTTGCAGCACACACCCAGAGTTGCTTGTATTCAGCCTTTCCCAGGTATGGAAAAGTGTGCAAGGCCCCTGCCTTGTGGAGCTGCTGTATTTAGGAAATAAGCGGCCCCGAGGCTCTGAGCAGTTTGCTCCGACACTGCCGTGCCCGTCGTTGCAGTGGAATGAAGCCACTGGTCCCTGGACTTGATCTACGGAGCATTAGAGACAGCAGCTGTAGCTGTCTACATGTCCTTTCCACACAAGCTCCTTCTGCAAGGGACTTGTCAGCACACGCAGGGCGACTGTGCTGCTGTGGATTCCTCTCAGCTGGAATCAAGGCAGATTCGCCACCCACAGACGGATATGGCACCCGCCCATCATTGTAGCCTGCTCCTCCAGAGGATAAGCCAGGTTCCCTCCTGTGAGGAGCACCTTTGCAGGAATCATTCTGGCACCAGGGAGACTAGGCAGCATGTCCATCCTGGTGAACTCTTGCCCACGCAGCCTAGGTTTCCTCTCCTGAAGTGAGCGACTTGATTGGTCATCTCTAGGGCATCTTCTGGCCTCAGAAGGTGAAGCCACGAGTAAGCAAAGTCTCTGCTCTCTGTCATCAGGACCAAGTGTTGTTCAGGCTCAGAAGGATGAGCCGTCAGCCATGAACTCTAAACTATAAATTCCTGCTAAAAGACGATTGTGCTGTGGCGACGACATCTAAACAACATAGAGTATGTCTTTCATTGAGTAATTCCAAGACTAGAACATGAATGGTTTACATACTAACCTTCAGACAGCTCACACGAGGTATAAACTCAAGGATGTGGAGGAGAGGGAGGGGGAAGGGAAGTAAAGTATATGCACTGTAAAGTACTTCAACAGTCCAGCAAGGAATTAAGTTAAATGCAAACAACTCTACATTCCTCCACAAACATGGCTTCTCACATCTTCTTTAAACCTGTGCTCTAACAGCTCCATATACATCTCACCAACCCCAGCATCCACTCTGACATATGCTTACTCATATTGGGAAACCATGTGTGTGTGTGTGTGTGTGTGTGTGTGTGTGTGTGTGTATAGATGGCTTTCTACCAACTTTTCCAAACACAGAGAAAGTTATGTAACAAACATCCACGTATGTACCATCCAGATTTAAGATCTATTTGCCTCCTTTGGTTTCCTTCTGAGCCAGGAAGAGGAAAAAGGAGGGAAGAAAAGAAGGAAGAAGGGAAGGAGAGGAGAAAAGAGGAAGAGAGGGAACAAAAAGGAGGAAGAGCAGGAAAGGGGAGGTGGGGTAAGAAAGGAAGGAGAGGGGAGAGCAGAGGGAGGAAGAGAAGGAGGAGGGAAGGGAAGAGAGGAGAAGAGAGGAAGGGAAGGAGTGGAGAAGGAAGAAAAATAAAACACTTATAACAGACACATAGATAAAGATTCTAGATTTCATTCCATCTTTCCCAGCAGTACCACTGTCCGGAAGTTTGGCAGGTATGATGATTACATACATGATTACACACTTTTTTGGGGTCTTCAAATCACAGGATTTCATGTTTACATAATGCACAGTGGACTTGTGTGTGTTTAATATTGCTTAAGTAGAATGGAATCAACCACAGCCTCTTAGGAACATATTTACGCTGACCTGTCCTGCCGACACAGGTGTATCTCATGCTCCATGACAAAGACGCCTTAGACTGGGTGGCTTAAACAAGCATTTGCTTCCCATAGTGTGGAGTTTAGGAAGTCCAAGTTCAGGATGTCTGGTGGTAAAGTCACTGGATGACCCAGTGCCTGCCAGAGATCTGCATCCTGGTTCATAGACAGCATCCTCTAGCTCTGACCTCACACCATGAAAAGGGCAAGGGAGAGCTCTGGGTTGTCTTTTATGGGGGGCTCTAATCTCACTCTTGAGGGCTCCACCTCCTGACACCATCACACGGGGGATCAGGATTTCAATGTGTGAGACAGTCAACCGCTAACATTATTAGTAACAATGGCTCGCAGTATTCTGTTGTGTAACTAAACTGTGGGCGGTTCATTCCACTCCACCGAAGAAAACTAGAACATTTCCTGTGTGGCTTGGCTTTCAGAAAGTTTAAACATAAGAAGAACTAACTGCAAATTCTTTTGTCAGTTTAACAGTCTCCCTTCTTTCAACCATCCGTAGGAAGAGTGTAGAATGTATGTATAAACCGTCTCTGTTCAACTGTAATTCTGGCAGTCTTATGTACACAATGTCCTAAGAAACGTCTTCTTGTCCACCTCTTGACTTCCAAGAATATATTTCTTCTTTGAATTTGTTTTTACAGTGGAGTATTTCTGCAGTGGGAACATTTAGCAATGGAATCTCTGGACTAATAAACATGTATAATTAATACTTTCGTCGTGCACATAAAAAAATTTGAAGCAGCCAGCTCCTCACCACGCCACTCTATGCCATACCTTGTACCACAGAGAGAGCCACCATAATGTGCCAGTATGTGGTAAAGAAATGAGAGAGAGACATAAAAGGAATGGTTTGAGCACTATGAAGAGAAGAACTCGAGACTTGAGGGTGGAGAGGACCTGTAGCCATTGTCAAGTTCTAGCCCATGCTGCCACTGAGTGCCGTGTCTGGGTCTGTGGTCATGCAGCAGCAGGGCCATATTACCACAAAGGCCATGTGGACATCGCAGGTCAGGGCTGTGGCCTGGGGCCATACTGATGTCCAAAGCTGTGCAGAGCTGGCTTCACCCTTCACTGGCTTCAGCACTCTGGAGAGTTGACCTCCACCACACCTGGGTACCAAGGTAGAGCTGGACCTGGTGACCTGGGCACAGGTGAGGAGGTAAGAATAGGAGCATTATCCCAGCCCCTCAACGGCTACAGCAATGGGGACAGTGAGCATAAGTGACCCGGCCATGAAGGCATGAGAGCTGGCCCCTTGCCAACTGAAGCATTGGGAGGGCTAACCAGGGCACTGCTGGGAAACTCAGCCTGGTAGTGTGGGTGCAGGAGAGCTGACAGACTGATGTACCCAGGCCCAGATCCAGTATCCTGAGTCTACCCCAATATTTACCCCATCTATGAAATATTGACGCATATGGAGAGGCCAGTCATGTAGATCCATAGCCACAAATCTCCATGACGCAGAGCAACAGGCTCCAAGAGGAGCTGAGTTCCCGTGAAGATCCAGTATTGGTGGTGCAGCAGAAGCCAGACACCTCCAACCAGACCGGTGACTCATTGCAATGGACATTGGCAAGTAAAGACGTGTGGACACTTATGCTCACTGTCCCCATTGCTGTAGCCGTTGAGGGGCTGGGATAGTGCTCCTATTCTTACCTCCTCACCTGTGCCCAGGTCACCAGGTCCAGCTCTACCTTGGTACCCAGGTGTGGTGGAGGTCAACTCTCCAGAGTGCTGAAGCCAGTGAAGGGTGAAGCCAGCTCTGCACAGCTTTGGACATCAGTATGGCCCCAGGCCACAGCCCTGAGGAACACACTGTGTGACATTACAACTTACACAAGGAGATGCTCCGCTTTGTCTCGATTTAGTCTTTTTGTTGTTATATTTTCTTTGAGAGGGGAGGCGACGTGAGTGGAGGTCTGATACGAAGGGATGGGGAAATGTGTGGGACTGAGGTGCATGATGTCAGGTGCACAGAGAATCAAGAAAGAGATGAAGAATTAAGCAAACAATTTCCTAACTAATAACATAAATGATGTATCCTTTCCCCACAACCTGGCCAATGCTGTGTGATTTTGTCAGCTAGGGAGAAAGAATGGTATTCCAAATGGCTCCCGTGTCACGTTTAGTTTCTCATTTAAACTATGCCTGCATGAGCCAGAGAAGTTACTGTAGTCTATTTCCTCAGATGACTATGAGCATGCTATTTTGTAGGTCTCATATTTTACAAGCACATCAGGTCAAGTAAGAATGGGAGTAAATGTAGATAGAATTTCTTAAGACTAACCCCAATGAATAATTACACCATGGTGAGTGGGTGGGTGGATGGATGGAAGGATGGATGGACATATGGAGGATGGATGGATAGATGGATGGTTAGAATATGGCTGTGTAGGCTGTCAAGGCCAGAACAGACTTCAGACTTGATTCCTATAAATCTAATGTGAGCCTGGGTTAATTAATCAGGGTTCTCTAGAGTCACCGAACTTACAAAATGTCTCTATGTATTAAGGGAATTTCTTGTGATGACTTACAGTCTGTAGTCCAACTAACCTAACAATGGGCAGCTGCGGATGGGAAGTCCAAGAATCTAGAGTCTAGTAGTTGCTCAGTCCCATGAGGCTGGTTGTTTCATCTGGTCTTCTGTAGAAGTAGATTCCAACAGATGTGCTGAAAAGTAAATGCAAAAGTGAGTCTTCCTTCTTCTAATGTCCCTACATAGGCCTCCAGCAGAGGGTGTGGCCCAGATTAAATGTGTGTACCACCACACCTGGATCTGGGACTTGCTTTGTCCCAGGCTGACCTTGAACTCAGAGATCTGCTTGCCTCAGTCTCCTGGGATTAAAGGTCTGTACTACTTTGCTTGGGCCTAAGCTTTTCATGGCCACTCTGCCTCAAGATCTTCATGCCAAGATCCAGCTCAGAAACTTGTGTCTTCCAGATCTGAATCACAGATGAGCCTTCCAATTCTGGACTGTAGTTTGTTCCAGATATAGTCAAGTTGACAACCAAGAAAATCCATCACAGAGCCCGTCTTTGTAAACCAGTTTTACAAAGTCAGCTCCTCCACATTCTTGACTCTTGAAATGTTCAAATTTGACCTGGCTCTCTCTAGACCCCAAAAGTCTTGTCACAACCAAAGACGATGACCCTCTGCTGCTCCCCTATGGATGGGGCAGAAGAAGCCCAACTATGACTCAAGACAAATATGGCTAGAAATGAGAAGACAGCTAGACTTCCTTACTTCATCTTCCAACTCTGAACTTTGACTGTCTAGATTATTTCTAGAATTTTCCTATTTCCCATACTTTTGCTGATTGGCCTCATCCCCAGGGAATATAATCTCAGTGTTGGGATCAGACTTGCTCCTGTTTGAAAGACAACCGCTTTTCATGGTTTCCCCTTTCCCTATTTTTTTCCTGGTTCTTTCCCAGATGGATTCCTCCTGGGTCAGCTTCCCAAGACAGCCATCATTCCAGTCAGATTTGGTAGAGTAGCCAGATAGACAACAGTTTTCTTACCTCTCACAAGGGATATCACCTAGCAAAGCCTTGTCACAGAAACACCACAGAAGGGCTGGAACCCCAGTGCCACAGGTTCCTGTGGGATGTGGTCTCACACACACACACACACACACACACACACACACACACACACACACACACAAATCCAGACCATAGACCACTTAAGATCTCTTGAAATGTTACAACATGTCCCCTATGTGTCTATCCAGGGCTGTTTCCATTTCAAAGGCAAAATTCTCTATTGAGTTTAAGGAGAGATCTAGATAGACGTCCCCAGGCCTGAACGGACCCAGTGACTCTAGACTATCCCGCCATCTTTTGGGCTTGCATTTGTACTCTTCTCTGCTTTCCTTCCCAAGCCAGTCTTATTCTTTCTTCCTCCAAAGACGACCATACTGATGTCCCATTCAACATTTATCTTGTATTCTCCAAGGATAAGAGACTAATGAGAAATAGGCCAGTGACAGGGTCAGCCTTCAACAAAGTCCTTAAACCAACCACAGCGTCTAGGTGCACAAGACGTCTTCTGCAGCCTTAGAAGGATCAAACCCCGACCTGCGGGTATATGAGGAAAGAAGTCAGTGCTGGTAGACCCAGAAATCCCACACTGATGAGGATGTCATTTTCCAAAGGGAAGAGGATGGCAGACCAAGGGATATGAACAACCCACAGCTCCCAGCAGCCACTGCATCATATCTGGCCCACTATTTACAACCCCTGTTGGAGAAGCTCTATGCCTAGAATGGTCAGAAACTCAGGACCATAGCGGTAGCTACCCTGTTTTTCTGGACTGCTCTTATTTCTCTCCCACAAGGATATCTTGATTTCTGCTGTAGGTGAACTCTCCTCCTCAGCCACCATTGTCCCTTAAACAGGGACTGTTGGTCCATGACTTCATTCACTGGTCATTTCCTGGACATTGACTCTATGACAGCCCCTGGAGGTAAGAGACAGAGAACACATAGCTTCCATTCTCTAAGAGCCCAAACTTCTATACAGAAGAACACAGAAGACCTGGAAACACACACACACACACACACACACATACACACCACAGTATCTCAGTCAGTGTTCAATTGATGAGGTCATGAACCACAGCAACCCTTATAAAGAAAAAATATTTAATTAGAGCTGGCTTACAGTTTTAGAGACTTAGTCCATTATTATCATGGTGGGAAGCATGGCAGCACACAGGTAGATATGGCACTAGAGAGGTAGCCAAGAGTTCTACATCCAGATTGGCAGGCAGCAAGAAGAAAGAGACACTAGGCCTGGCTTCATCATTTGAAACCCTAAAATGACTTCAAAGAGTAGCTAGTGCCAGGAGGGCATGATGAGTGACAAGAAAAACAGAAAAAGATTGGGCAGGCGCTTCACAGCCCATGGTCATGAATGTTATGGAAACAAAGTATCATGGGAAACCTTCTGAGACTCCACTGGGACTCTGCCTTGCTAGAATGAGAGGTCAGTGAGAACACATTCATCAATCTCACAGGCCCTGGATCCGAGTCCAGCAGCATCTGGCCTGTTAGAAATGTCACATAAATATCTGTGGGTGACTGGTTTCTTTCTTTCGAATCCCTTCTCAGGCTAGAAAGACACACACTAGGCGAATGCTGGCATTCCAGTCTCTTGCCCGACCACAACCTGCTTCTCTTGTGTCCCATTTGACCACTATTCAAGACAGGGATGTTCTCACAGGTCTAAAGCCTCCGAGAGAAGGACTCTATCACTCCCGCGCTGCGTCAGGTTCACTGTGTGAGGTATAGGTGCACTGACACACATATCCACCCAAAGAGATTAGTGAGAATTGAGTTTCACAAAGCGTCCTCAGGTTCGATTCCCCCGCACTATATAAGCCACTCGTGGTGTGTTTCGTGGGCTTTGGTTTGACAACTTGAGTCTGTGGCTGCTGGAGAAAAGATTCTCTCCCAGGGCACACTTAGAAGCCTGTAGACTTTTTATACAAATCTGAAGCCAGTCAATTCTGTCAGAGTCCGTTGTTGCCTCTCACTGTATTCTAAGATGCTAGAAGATGGTTCATTTTATCATGGAGACCATTGTTTTCCTTTGTCAATCTATCCAGAGTTACTAAGAACAAGCAACCAGCACTGTAATTTTCCATATTTTCCCACAAATTGTCAAAAGTTTTATCACTAAATCCATTGCCTCTCACAACTGGTGAGTGGAGATAATCAAATGCATGTGTTCATAAGTTTGTAAACTAGTTCACTGCATGTGCATTGGGTACTGTCTGAGTTTCTGAGAGAGGCTTCAGTAACTGTAGGTGCTGGCAAATTGGAAAACCTGTTCTGTATACTTAAAATTCATCTTTCTGATTCTGACATTCTAGAACTACTTCTGGGACCAAAATCTGTATTAGTCAGGGTTCTCTAGAGCAGTGGCTCTCAGCCTTCCTAATGCTTCAACTGAGCCCCCCAAACATTAAAATTATTTCACCGCTACTTCATAACTGTCATTTGTTGTTGCTATGAATCATAATGTAAATATTTGGTATGCAGGATACGACCCCTGTGAAAGGGTTTTCAACCCCCCCCCAAAGAGATTTGTTACAATAGCTTATAGGCTGTGGTCCACCTAGTCCAACAATATAGGACTACCAACAGGAGGTCCAAGAAGCCAGTAACTGTTCAGTCCATGAGGCTGGATGTCTCAGCTGGTCTTCAGAAGATGTTGGAATCCCAGACAAGTAGGTTCTAATGTCAGTGAAAGGATGGACTTACCAGTGAGAGTAGGAGCAAGAGCAGGCAGACAAAGAGGGCACGATTCCTTCTTCCATGTCCTTTACATAAACTGCCATCAGGTGATGTGGTCCAAATTAAAGGTGGACCTTCCCATCTCAGAAGATCCAGATTAAAGGTGTATCGTACCTGCCTCAAAGATCCAGGTTAAAAGCGTCTCTTCCCACTTCAAATGATCTAATTAAGAAAATGATCCTCCTCAGGTGTGCCCAGCCATTTGGGGTCCAGTTAATGTAGTCGAGTTGACAATCAAGAATAGCCATCACAGTGTACCAGAGAACACACACACTTGGACACTCTTATAGCTGAGCAGAAACTGTCTTGCTAAATTAGCCCTTTGTTCCCGTGTTGGGCAGGTGCTGGACGTATGTAGTGGGTTCTAAGGTCAGTGTAGTGTCTCCAGCAGTGTCTGGGGCCTGTTCCAGTGGTGTACGCCTGCAATCCCAGCACTCGGGAAGAGGAAGCTGGAGGCTGAACCAAAACTTCAAGATCATCTGCAGCTTCGTGACAAAATCAAGGCTAGCCTTGGCTACATGAAACCCTGTCACAAGAAAGAGGAGAGCGGGTAGAAGGGGGAAGATGAAACAGAGGAGGAGAGGAAGGAGAGGATGGAAAGGGGGGAAAGGGAGGAGGGAGAGGAAGAAGAAGGAGGGGTATAGGGAGGAGGGAGAGGAGGAGGGGGAAGGGAAAAGAGATGATATAACCGCCATCTATTTCACAGTACTCAAAAACTCACCGAGACTCAGTATGCGTCTTGGATCCTTTCGTTCATTCAAGGTTCTACCACAGACAGGCCTCCCTCCAGAACCACAAAGGCAGGTATGGGGATTTCTGATGGTTAGGGTGGGCACCGAGACAAGGCAGGTTCTCTGTAAGGTGGTCAGCATGGCCTTCTAAATCTGCCCGTATCTCTGCCAGACTCATAATCCTTGCACCGTTTAACTGGAGACCTTAAAGATGAAGCACAGGAGGGGGGCGGGGACACAACAGCAGTTTTCCAGCCAATCAAAATCAAATTATACCTGCACAGCATAATTGGAGTTAATGAGTAGTTTTATGTTTTGCTAATCAAATCACCATATTGACGGGGTTTATCAGCAGAAATACAATGTTAATTACCAAGGAATGATAAAAAACATTAATGCAAGTCTGAGGTAGCATCACACACACACACACACACACACACACACACACACACACTCACACACAATGGGCAGAAAGACCCGTGTGGATGGTGGGAAAGCTTAGCCATTATTCCTTTTAATGAGTGCAGCAGCCTCTGGGCACAGGGGCTGGACAATGTTTATTTGCCATCTTCAGTTAAACATGGTTCAAGGAACAGAGGCCATGTGTTTCCTATGTGAGCCAACTTGGATTTTCACGAAGGGAATAAAGCTGTAGTTTTAGTCCTTCTCATTGGTAGAGAGGCTGCCCATTGGCATGAAGGATAAATCCAAGATCAAAGGGTAAACTGAACTCAGATTTTAAAAGTCAATGGCATGGATACTCTCCCTTCAAAGGAAATGTGATGACTAAGTTCATTGAAGTGGAAGTACCATCCATTGTGGGCGGCACCATTCCCTGGGCTGGGGTCCTGGACTGTATGAAAAGGAGAAAGTAAGTTGAACACCAGCATCGACTCCTCTGCTTCCTGACTGCAGATGCAGCATAAGCAGCTATGTCTGGCTCCTGTTGTCATAACTACTAAAGTGATGGGCTGTACCTGGGGCTGGAAGGTAAAATAAAACTTCTCCCATAAGTAGCTATTTACAGAGTTGTTATCAAAACAACAGAAAAAGTTCTTTTCCAGGCAAAGGGCTAAGCAGGGCCTGGTGTTGCTAAGAGATTCTTAGATCAGCATCACATCGGTGTTTGGCAGGACAAACTGTGCTCCCCTCTCATAGCCCTCCCCCACTGGTTCCTCAACATGGCAAGAGGACAAGAGGACAAAGGCTCCCTGCTGGGCCTTCATATAAACAAGCATTAGCAACAATGAAAAGAGAAAAATGTGTTGTCTTCTGGGAGACTAAGAATCAGCCAGTCCCAGAGATGAACCCCCTCATCTGTTTGCCAATGAAGAATGGTCAGCCCTGAAACCATATACACAGCACCAACAAAAATGGACTCAGTGGGGGGTGTGTGTGTGTATACATATAAATACATATGTGTGTATGTATGTATGTATTATATACATGTATTATATATATGTATATATATATACAATTAGTATATATACAAATATATTTGTGCATAGATATATATTTGTGCATACATATATGTGTATGTAACATTAATAAAGAAAAAAAGGGCTACGGAATCGAGGAGGGGAATGGGAGAGTTTGGAGGTCATCTGGGAGGGGCTGGATGGAGGAAGGGAGGAGAAACAATAAAATTCTATTTCAATTAAAAACATAGCCAGGCGCGGTGGCACACACCTTTAGGCCCAGCTCTCAGGAGGCAGAGACAGTCAGATCTCTCAGTCAAAGTTTAGCCTGATCTACAGAGTGAGCCCCAGTATTTGGGGAAGTAAAAAATGATAAAAAAAAATGTAAACATTGATGGTTGGTTGAATTAATGAAATTGATTTAGTCACTGAAGCTAGTTAAAACTCAGATTTTTCTCTAACAACTTGGGAATATTCCTCTCTGTTTTTCTGCAAGCTAGTCTATGAAGCCAAGGAGAAGGCTGTAGGCAGCCTCGGCTCTCTGTGAAGCCTCGGCTCTCAGTGAGATGTAGGCAGCCATGGCTCCCCGCCATTACAAGATGGTGGGGGACCGGCTGGCTGTCAGCGAAGAGAGCCTAGTGCGTATGCGCAGCTCTCTTCAGGCTCTCCTCAGGCAATAGCCCCTCCCAAATATGCTAATGAGGCATGGCTTGTGGCACCAATGAATGGGCCATATGCTAATAAGGTGTAGCTTGCTGCACCAATCCACAACCACTATGACACCCTTCCCCCTTCCCTGGGAGAGTATAAAAGCAGCAGCTCTGCTGCTGTCCAGGGTCCTGGGAATCTACTATCAAGGTGCTCCAGAATAAAGCTGACCGAGAAGATCCCTGTGGTGGTGTGACTTTCTTGCTGGTCGAGGGAGGCACGCCACAGAAGGCAATATCCTAGAATTCCATATCTGTCCACGGAGTCCTTGCCCTCAACATCACAGGTAAGCCCCGCCCACTTCTCCATGCTAGGCTTTTGCAGCCAAAGGGATTTTGATGGTTACCTGGTCCATCTCCATTGGAGTATCTAGCATCTTCTGGGATGGATAACACAGTACGAGCGGCAGGATTTGTGTCGACAAAGTTGGCCCACACATATCACCTCACTAAAATCTCACCACCCGACAAGATGAGTATTGTCCACCTTGACGGTTTGGCAAAGAGCTGAATTCTACCTACAGCCTGAATAAACTGGAAGCCTGCAGTCTCCGGGAGGGGTCCTCACCTCACAATGCAATGTCCCCACTCACTGCTGGTGAGAGCATGAGCAAAGGACACAGCTTAGACACCCACAGAAAGCGTGGAATCTGGCTGCTGAAATGCCCAGAGTCCGTTTCTTTCTCCTGCAGATTGCTGAGCTGACTGTGTACACATCACTCCCTGTCAGGAGTACAGCCAGTTGACTGAGCATGCGCACAGAATGCCTGAGCATGCACATAGACGTTTCAAAGGCCAGACGAGGCATGGGATGCAAAATGTTGCCCTCCTCACTCTTCTCTGGTCTCGGATCCCAGAGAGCCACAGAGCTGGTGTCAGGAACAGCAGAAAGCTGACCAGCCAAGGGAAACCAAGTGACACACCTTTGGGTCTTACTTGGCTTTCAGTCAGGGACTGTGCCTGGAGCCTACTGGTGGCTGCTGCTCCTGAGACCCTCACTAATTCAAACAGGAGGTTGAGTGAGCTGTAAGGAGCATTCACTGTGCACCAAACACTTTAATAAAAACTTGACATATGTTATTTCATACTGTGCCCTCCCAACCTGCAGTGCGGTCCTAATTGTTTGTTGAGATGGCCTCACTCCGGAGTTCAGGCTGACCTGAAACTCCCAAAGTAGCCCACACTATCCATGAACGATCCTTGTCCCTCAGTCTCCAGGATTACAGAACACACACACACACACACACACACACACACACACAAACACACACACAAACACCTACCTTACAATGTGGCCTGGATGCTCCATCTTCAAGTTCAGAAAAACAGACTCTGGGAAGGTCAATAGCCTACCTTTGGGTGACTGCTAGCTACTGGATGTAGGGCTAGGAGCAAGCTACCTCCAAAGCCTGTGAGGTTGTGTATGTGCACCATTGCACATACGTGGTGCCTATAAAATGACTTAGACACACATAAATACATAAAATATAATAAATATCATCAAACAGATGTGAATTGATTCCACTTTCGTATCCTGAGGACATTGTTTCTGTCTCCCACAACATAGCCCAAATGGCCTAGCACGGAGACAGAACCTTGAAGGAAGGGAGAGGAGACCCTGCTGAGCTCATTGCACACAGTAGGAGACAAGAGGGGCTGGAGTGTGAGTTAAATCAAGAACAATCTTAGCCCAGAAGAAACAAATGGAGAAATTAGCCCTCCGGGCAGTAAGGTTTGTGTGTGGAACAGTTCCAAGGTCCTGGGTGTGCATGGAAGCCTATGTGAGCATAACTACCTGCAATCATGAACGCCCTCACCTACCGCCCAGATCAGTGCAATAGCTTGTCCTTTCCTCCCCACCATTAGGGGGATGTACCAGATTTCCGTTTAGTAATAAAACACAGAAGGATTGGTTTCGTAAGCCCTCATGCATATGAACCTATAATCTGCAGCGTACTGAGTCACAGCTGAAGCACACACACGTATGTGCATGGGCGTGTGTGTGTGTGTGTGTGTGTGTGTGTGTGTGTGTGTGATACAGAGAGAAGTCCAGAAAGCCTGGACACAATTTAGCTGAGCAGGTTCTTGCCTTGCAAGCCGAGGACCCGAGTTTCATCCCTGGATCCCGTGTTAAAAACCCAGGCTTGGTGGCATGCTCTCAGCACTGCGGATACAGAGACAGGAGGATTCTTGACATAGTCTATCAGCCAGCCTAGCCTGCTTGGTGAGTTACAGGCCAGTGAAAGAACCCATCTAAAAAGTAGACAGTGTCTGAGAAATGCCCTCCAGCTTCTGCTTGGACAAGCACACATGTCCACATATAACCCCCATGCATGTGTGCTTCCACATACATGTACACACACATTCAAGGAAGGAGACAGCCTATGGATAAAGGATGCTCTATCCAGGCCAGCACCCGCCAGCCATGCACACAGGGCAGATGCTGACAGAGATGGTGATGGCCGTGCTCCTTAAACGATGTGCTCACATTTTACACAAGAGCAGTTAGCTCCCTGCATTTGTAGTTCCTTCATCTCCTCAGACACAGGATAGATTTCCTTTCGATCAGTGAAAGACCCATGAGCCCACCCGTGACTGTGGGCGGCATGCACAGGCCGGGAGGTGGGAGGGTGCACAGAGCCAAGGCCCTCTGAGCTTCAGTAGAGCACAGGCTAGCTGGCTGGCTCTTCATGGGTAGAGCCAACTGGAGGACCTCTCTGTTGGAGGACGGGCTGGCCCTGCCTGTAGATGGTTACAGTGGGGTGGCCATAGCTGAGGCACAGCTGCAGAGACAACACCCAAGGTCACCAGACCCAGCACGTACATAGCCACTTCAGGGTGGCCACAATTCTCTCTCTCAGCCCTTCTCCCTCCTAGCTCCTCCTTCTGAGCCCTGTTCAAGCAGAGAAGAGGGTGAGCTTTCAGCGGAGGCCTCTGGATTCCAGCCTGGCTCTGACATTCGCTGGACTGGATTGGGTGACTCCTCCTCTCCTAATGGAGACAAGGTTGGTTAAATTCAAGTCATCTATTAAGAATCTGGCACGCTGAAGGCACTTGGTAAGTACTAACTGCCAACTTCCACAGTCTCTTTCCGTAGTGTAAACTGAACTTCAACAATAATGCTGACATCCTTGGGATTTGGGGCATGGATTGCAGGAAGCCGAGAGACTTCTGGGGAGTATATGAGCTGTCTGAATAATTTAGAACTAAAATACCAAGCATTGTGACCCTTCCAAGGCTTAAAGTGGCATGGGCAGTCCCTCCTCACGTCACCAGGACAAGCCTTCTGCATCTTCCTTTGAACTGTTAGGAGAAGTTATTGGCTATACTGAGCTTGCGCAGAGGCCAGACATAACCCAATTCCTCCCTGTGTGAGGAGGTGTGACCATTGGCTGCTTCTGGATACAACCCCAGTACCTCCTCCATACTCATGGCTATGGTATAGATCTTGCCTGTTCCCTGAGGGCACCTGTGTCAAGGACCTGGTCCCCAGAGGGGTGCTAGAATAAATTGGCAGAGCTTTGTAGAGGTGAGGTTTAGTGGACATCTTTAGATCACTAGGCATATTCTTGAAGGAGTGGTATAAAATCCCGGTCTCTTCCTCTTCTTGCTGGCTATTAGGTAAGCCATTTTTCTCTGTCGTGAGCTTCCCCATGATGCGTTGCCTCGTCTAAAGCGACGGGGCTGACTGTGGACCAGAGCCCTTGACACTAGGATTCTTTACTCTGTGTAAGCTCATCATCGTGACCGGTTTGCTCCAGTAACAGCAGGTTAGCATACTCACCTCACCTGATAAGGTTTCCTGAATCACGTGGTCGTCATTATCAAAGACTCCAACAACGGACCTGCCTACCACAGTCCCCAAGATAAATACAGTTGGACTTTACTCACTGAGACCTGATTACAAACTGTCACGAGCCAAGTTGGCAAGCAGGTCCAGCGAGATTCAAACTTTGACTCCACCAAAATCACAGACATTGCAGAGGCCCCAGTTTCCTGGACTGAAGAGTAGAAACTTGCCAGCGTGCTGGTGAGATGTTCATGAGCTATCCCAGGCCTGGCTCTTGCTAAGCAGTGACCCCTGTACCCATGCAGGACATCCCCTAACCAGGACCTTGGAAAGGAACGTAAGGCCCTCCTGAGCCAAAGGCAGAGTCTATGCAACAGCACATTTCAGAAAACAAGAAGGAGATAAAAGGCCTGGGGAGGGCTGAACGCATCACTTACCAAACCACCAATATGTCTTTCCAGAATGTCTTATTGTCTTGACTGTTCCAAAAATGTCATCTATCAAGGGACACCAGGACAGGACACAAGAGTATGTCTGAAAGCCGAGACAATTCTGGCCAGAGCCAGAGTCCCACTCTCTCCCTGGGGGTTCCCTTATGAATTACCACAAGGGTGATGGGGCCTCATTTGAATATTCCAGTCATTAATCCCAGCCTCTGGCTGCAGGGCTGCTTAAGCTCTTTGGGTATTTTGAATACATTTTAAGGATCATTGCAAATTTGATTGCCATCAATAAAATTGCAAACAATATAATTATATTTGTTTGCTTGTGTCTAAATAGGTGCACACATGTGAAATGTGAGCGTGCGACAATAAGCCACCAGGAGCGCCTGCGCCTGTCTGTGCCCTCAGACACATATAGATTCACACCTACACCAGCACGCAATGCACTTGCAAAAATAATCTACTTCTTCTATGCTATAGTGTTTGGGAGGGGGGGGGGAGACATCAAATCTAAGCACGGAGGAAGTGCAAAAAAACCCATGTATCATTCACCTGATTTCAATTGTGCCTCCCTTTGAACCTCAGCCAAATCATTTTGTACATTAAAAATTGGTCAGGGATGATAAGATTCCATTTTCATGGTTGGTAATGCAGAACCGGGGAAAGAATACAATTACAGACCCCTGAGTAAACTCTGCGAATGTCAACTTGATGTAAGTGATCAAGTGTCGACAAAGGGGCCGAGGGATGAAGGGGGCTGGGAGAGGAGCAGCGAGCTGAACGCCGCAGCCGAAAGGGAGAGAAGAAAGACAGACAGACCGGAAGAGGAAAGGGGCAGAAGAGAGAGAGAGAGAGAGAGAGAGAGAGAGAGAGGAAGTGAGCTTTCGCGAGGTGAAAATGCAAGGAGCTCTAGGGCCCTGGGATGGATGTGTAACGTATGTTCAGAACATTCCCAGAAGGCTTTGCAGCTAAATGTTCATTTTTCCAGGCATTAGCAAAGGATCCAAGTGGACCAGTCAATGCCCAGCAACAGGGGTGAAACTGGAAGGCTCCTTGCTGCTCTGACCAGTTTCACTGCATCCCCCCAAAAGGATGTGTGCGGCCAAAAGGCCCTAGACAGGTTATGCGGACAGCCTGTCCTTCCTCAGAGTAGGAACCCCTCCCACCTTCACCTGTGTCAGCGAGCTACACCATTCCACTCGGAGGGTTCCTATGGTAGGATACCAAGATTCAAGACAAATGGGAGGTGGCCATGAGGTGAAACACCCCAGACCAGAATAGAGAAGAAAACGGGAGTGGAAGACGGCAGAGATGGATCAGCTGATAAAGTGTTTGCCTCACAAGCATGAAGGCCTGAGTTCGGATCCCCAGTATCCATGCTGTGCTGATTTGAATAAGATTGACCCTCATAGGCTCATATATTTGAATGTTTGGTCACCAGGGAACAGAACTGGATTAGGAGGCCTTCTTGGAAGAGGTGTGTGACTTTATTGGAGGAAGTACGTCACTGGGGGGTGAGCTTTGAGAATTCAAAAGCCCAAGCCAGGCCCAGTCTTTCTCCCTATCTCCTCCCCTTCTGCGTCCCTCCCCTCCCCCCTTTTCTCTCTGGATCCCGTGGATCAAGATATAGCTCTCAGGGTGTGGAGCTCTCACCTACTGTTCCAGCACCATGCCAGTCACCGTGCTCCTGCCATGATACCGGCTAGTATGCTGAAACTATAAGCAAGACTCCAATTAAATGCTTTCTTTATAATAATCGCTTTGGTCATGATGTGTCTTTACAGCAATAGACCAGTGACTAAGAGAAGGAGGAGAAAGAGGAAGAGGAAAAGGAGGAGGAGGAAAAGGAGGAGGAGAGGGAGGAGGAAGAGGAAGAAGAAAAACGGAGGAAGAGGAGGAGAAAGAGGAGGAAGAGGAAGAAGAAGAGGAGGAGGAGAGGAAGAGGAGGAAGAGGAGGAAGAGGAGGAAGAGAAGAAGAAGAAAAAGAGGAAGAAGAGGAGGTGGAGGAGAAGGAGAAGAGGAGGAGGAGAAGAGGAAGAAGAAGGAGGAGGAGGAGGAGAAGAAGAAGAAATAGAAGAAGGAGAAGAAGAAGAAGAAGAAATAGAAGAAGGAGAAGAAGAAGAAGAAGAAATAGAAGAAGGAGAAGAAGAAGAAGAAGAAGAAGAAGAAGAAGAAGAAGAAGAAGAAGAAGAAGAAGAAGAAGAAGAAGAAGAAGAAGAAGAAGAAGAAGAAGAAGAAGAAGAAGAAGAAGAAAGTTGAGGAAGAAGAGGAAGAATGGGATGTGGGCTCATGGCAGATAGGTAGATCCTCAGAACTGACCTCTGGCCCTCATGCCTACACTCACACATGTACTCATGCACCCACACATACGTGCACACATATACTACACACAGAGAGATGGGGAGAGAGACAGAGAGGCAGAGGGAGAGACAGAGACTAGGAAACAGACTGGACTGTTTTGAGACATGAAAACTGTCAGGGAAACACTGTCATCAGAAACTTAAAAGGCCCCTGGAGGCTGAGGGTCAGCTAAGGAATGCAGAACTTCATGAGGGGCTTGCAGGTCACATTGGGGCCCAGGTGATAGAAATGGCTGGGACAGACTCCTGGGCCTCCTGCGGATGTGTAGCTAATGCCAGTCCCAGCTGCTCTGGAAGTGTCTGCAGCAGACACAGCAGAGTCTGGCCTGTCACCAGCAGGCCACTGCGAGGTGCATTCATTCCTGTAATGGCTAAGAGCATTTGTTAGAATCCAGGTAAGTAGCAGCTTTGAGGAAAGGAGACGCAGAGGAGCATACAGCCCCACATACATCTCTGGGCTGGAGAGATGATCCCATCAGTATGTGCTAGTCACAGAATCATGAGGGCCTGAGTGCAGAGGCCAAGAATCCAGGTAAAAAATGAGGCCAGGTGGCACAGGAGAAGCCTGAGGCTTGTTAGCCAGACAGCCTCACCTCCTCTGAGAGCTGCCAGACTATGAGAGACCCTGTCCCAAAAAAAAGAAAAAACATAGACTGTATGAAGACTGACCTCTGGCCTCCACATGCACACATTATACATATACACATACACATACATACACACCTGCACAGACATGCATACACCTGCACATATACATGCAACCATACATACATGCAAGAACCACCTTCAATATCTCTTCTGTTGTGCTTTTTACCTTTGGGCCATCCTATTTCAACTAAACAGGGCCACAGAGAGAAACCCTCAGAGCCCCTAGTCCTGAACTGTTCCTGCCCTTTCCCCCGTCACCATGGGCGTCTGTTCCCTTCCCTCCGGTACTGGATTATATGTGTGAGGCACTTCTCTAAACTCTGAAGCTGCACAGCTGTGTATGACACAAGAAATCTCTCTGACAGATCTCCTCCGTGAAGGACAGACACCTGGAGAAGACTCTTCATGACTCAGGAGGTCATGACACAGGACTCTCCTCCCCTTGGGATGACACCCAGAAGCCATCCCAGCTGACACAGGATGCTCGGAGCATCTGACCTCTGAAAATAAGCTCCACCAAAGCCGACCAAGGCAGAGTCTTCACTCGGGTCTCTCCAGCTGTGGATGCTGGTTGTTATGGTGATGGGGTGGCAGAATGAAGTAGCTGGCAACGGGCCAATCAGTCTTCACCTTAGGGAAGGCCTCACCTGCATGAGTTCTTGGGAGGCAGGCTGGAAAGTGTATAGCTGCCCCTGGGACATTAGACTGTCAAGCTTGGGCTCTGAGCTTCCGGGTGCCATATTGGGCTGTTTCTCACCATTTGAGGTGGGAGGTAAGGGGACGAGAGATCTGAAAGTGGCACACCCTTCCTCCCCCCCTCTCTCTGCATGTTGATATTGTCGGTTTCATAAACACATACGATGGATTATGATCATATCCTGCTCCCACTTCCAATGGCCTGCTCTCCCAGACTCTTCTCCTCCTGCTTTGGTTTCTTCGTGGTGTGTGCAGGTCATGTGCAGGTAGTCGAGACAGCAGTATGTTCATGACTGTGACAGCCACGACCTATCCAGAGGACAGCTTCTCATTGACGATGTTCCTTCCTGCCTGCCTGCTTTTAAAATTTCTTGAGCCGGTCTTCCGCCACGTTCCCTGGGGCCTTGGAGGGAGTGCTGTAGGTTCTCTGGGATCCCATGGCCCTGGTCCTGTGGCCCCCAAACAAGGACCACCTGGGACGCCTGGAGATTCAGTGCACTGAGAAAGTCACCTTGGAGACACCACCTTATAAAAAGGGACCTGCTGTGACATCCATCGCCCTCTCCGGGAGCAAGACCCAGCTCTTCTGCTTCCGTGACACCAGGAGAGAGGGGTTGGGTAAAGAGCCTGCAAAAACAAATTGTGAACCCTCCTTGTCTCCATTGAGGCTGCAGGTCCACCTCACAGTACCGACCTGGGAGATAAGAGCTTTGTGAACCCTCCTTGTCTCCACTGAGGCTGCAGGTCCACCTCACAGTACCGACCTGGGAGATAAGAGCGAGCAGAAGAAGAAAGAGGCCCCCACACACACACACCCCACCCCGCCAGGCTCCGTGCACAGCGTTGAGTTATCCTGGGAAAATCATGCCGGGCAGGTTGGACCCTGAGCAGGCCAACAGCGCCTGGGTGAGGAAGAAGACAACCGCCCAGGAATGGGATCCTCGGGGAGCCACAGCTAACGGCGTCCTCGGAGGGAGCCAGCCAGAACAAACATTTTCCAAGAGAAAGCATCCCCAACCCATCATCAGTCAAAATCTGAAAGCAAGACTGGTTTTTCCAATTTATTTAGAATTATCCTCGGTGCTGATTAAGGCAGCGGCGGTTCTCCGTGTGCCCCTCACTTCACGTAACCCGTCACTTCACGCTTCCAGTGGGGTTTTTTTTTTTTCCGGCAGTGCAAGCTGCATAAATTATTGAAGCATTATTTTATTTCTCCAGCCCCCTGTGACAGAAATAGGTTTTCTGAAAGCAGATCTTTCCCTAATCAGTTTTGTTTTTTTCTTGATTTCGCGTCCAAATAGCTCCGTGAATGTGGGGCTGACAGATGTGCGGCGCTGGTTTGCTCCTTTAGTGTGAACCGAGTCACCGTGGGGAGATGAAGAGAGAGACTCTGCTATCAAGGGTCCCTGTTATGGGTGCCTGGGAAGTAAGAGACTTCCAGTATGTGTCTCTGCGGGACAAGGCAGAGAGAGGTGGTATCGTGGAGTCAGTCCTGTTCAGGGAAGTATAGTTCTGCCTACTCAGGCTTCTGGGTAAGGGTCCTAGGAGCTGGGTCTGTGTCTCCCTTTAGGTGAGGGCCTCTACTTTTAGACAGCTGGTCTTGCCCAGTGAGAATCCAGGAAGCTGGTTAAGTGTCCCCAGCACACAGGACGCCATCTGAGGAGGACTACTTCGATGGCGACCCATACCTGAGGCCTAAGGAGATTCAATTGGTGAAGTGCCTATAGCACACAGGTATGAGGACCTGGGTTCAAGTCCCCAGGACTCATGTATAGATACAGGACCTCATGCTTTGGTAATCCTAGTGTCCTCTGGGGAGATGGGAGGTGAAGGTAGTAGGATCCCAGGACACTCTCCTGCAAGCCCAGCTAGCTTGTTGTAAGTTGTGACATGCAACAGCAGACCCTATGTCAATAGGTGGCAGGTGATGACCGGTGAGGACCAGCATGGAA
The DNA here is from genome assembly GCA_902729485.2 of Mus minutoides. Taxonomy (NCBI): domain Eukaryota; kingdom Metazoa; phylum Chordata; class Mammalia; order Rodentia; family Muridae; genus Mus; species Mus minutoides. Next base: position 36,025 of record CACVCL010030102.1, read on the forward strand.
GCTGTCCTCTGACTTCTGCATGTGCTCTCTGTGCCTATGCTCACACACAGATGCCCCCCACCACCACACATACATCGCACACACATACACAAAAGAATGAAAAACCGTATAGAAAGAAACCATTCCACAGGCATGCCCAGAACTTGGCAATCTTGTGACTCAGTGTGCTGTCAAGGTGACATTCAGAATGAACCAACACAAAGGCCATGCCCTGAAGGCCTGAGGAGGCTGACAGGATGCAGAACAACCAGGCTCCAAAGCAAGGCTGACACTGGAGAACAGAGCCATGAATTGGTGTGTGTGTGTGTGTGTGTGTGTGTGTGTGTGTGTGTGTGTGTGTGTGTGTGTGTGTGTGTGTGTGCGTGTGTGTGTGTGTGTGTGTGTGTGTGTGCGTGTGTGTGCGCGCACGTGCGCGTTAGCTGCAGATCTACCGGGTGCTAGAACTCCAGAGTCTTGCCTATCACCTTAAGCATTTGGGCCTTGGATGGGTGGGTTGGTGGTTGAATATCTATTTATTTTTGAGGCAGGATCTTACTTTGTAGCACTGGCTGGCCTAGAGCTCACCATGTAGCACAGGCTGGCCTAGAGCTCACCATGTAGCACAGGCTGACCTGGAGCTCACCGTGTAGCACAGGCTGGCCTCACACTCACAGAAACTCTTCTGCCTTGGCCTCCCCAGCCTCAGTTTTAAATTCAGTCACAGAAAGGCTCAGGCTCAGCCCTGGTCTCTCCTCCCGAGCAGTCGCCGTGGCTCAGGTGGGACACAGGATCTCTCCAAGCCTCTTTCCTGTTTGTAAAGTTACAGGACAAAGTTGTCTCATCTTCCAGGTTTTCCTTTCTTGACGGGATCTTGGCTGCAGACAGAAGTCCTTTCCACAGTGACCCATGGCACCCTGTCAGCGGGTCTACCTGAGAGACAGAGGCTATTGCCATTTGCTGACTATGACGTGACGCCATTTCCAAACCCCACCAACAAAAGCAAAAACCAATTTAGTTCATCTTCTTTGGGCAAAAGAAGAGCAAAGAAGTCTCTAAATGGGAAGAAAGTGGGCATATTTATAGTCAGACCAAGAAAACCACACGTGAAATGGGCTTTGAGTTTCAAATCTCGTGTCTACAATTTTCTTTTTAACTTGGAGTCCACAAAGTGTGATTTTTAAAGACATTTTCTTGCATGACTCATGACATCTGAAGAGAACTCCGCACCTGAAGTTTGCTGTACCTGATGGAGTCCAAACATTCGCAATTCAAAGCCCAGGCTAGCTTTGCTGTGACTCAGTGTTTGCCACTGGATTTTATTTACCCCTATTCGGGATGCCCTGGGCCACTCGGTCACACTGTGGCGTCCCTGGAATTTATTTACCCCTATTTCAGGATGCTGTGGGCCACTCAGTTACATTGTAGCGTCCTTCTTTTGAGAGCCACCTGGGGCCCCTTGCTACTCATAAAAGGATCATCATTCACAATGAGCCACTCAGTACTTCCCAAGCCAAGTGCGTGAAAGGCCACCATTCCACCCACTCCCAGGGCCTTTGTCTCTGGGTTCCTGCTGTTGTGGAAGAGCTGAGGTCAAAGTGAAACTGGAGTAACGGGACACCTGCACATGCGTGTGACAATGGGAGGTTCATGGCTTTCCCTCTGAGTTCAGTGACCAGCATTCAGGACTTTCTCTGAAATCTTTCCCCAGCAGTCTGAGTCCCTAACCCCTGTCACCTGCATAGCAGTTGACTAATGCTGAGACACACTGAATATATTCACAACCCAGGAAAGCAAGCCTGAGCGCAGCCAGAGTCCAGTCCACTGGGCCACTCGGGAGCTGCGGTGCATGCTGCTTCCAGAACCCACGGTTTTGGGCAGAGCCTCGGGACAGATCATTTATATCCTTCACTCACACACAGGCAGTCTGCAGAGCACACGCTGGGGTGTTCATCATAATACTCTCCTTTGTCTGGTCCTCAGTTTCCCCAACTGTAAAATGTGTCTGATGTCTGTACTTCATAGGGCTGTTGGGGCAAGTGGGATATAGTACAGGGTGTTGAATAGCCCTTGCGGGGATGAGAGGTGAGCGTCGATGCTCAAGGCTTAACATGGGCATCAGAAGGGCTAACAGCAAAGGAGATCTCAGGCTCTGTTCAAGGACTCCCTTCTTCTTGACTTAGAGGTAGCCATTTTTTTATCAGATAAGAAGTCCTGGGACATGGGTGCAGGTCGTCAGGAACTGCAAAAACCTCAGGGGTGCCATGGTTAAGGACACACAGTCAAACTCCCCAGAGCAGAGGGTGCCCACCGGAGCCCCTAAAGGCCTGTGAACACGGCATCTCGTGTAGAAGGGAACATAGAAGGTGGCGTGAGTCACTGACATATCCTCCCCAGCCAGAGTAAGATACAAGCAGGAAGGGCGGGACAGATTCAGTCCTAGTCACTGGAGATGGAAGAGGCCCAGCCAGAGTAAGATACAAGCAGGAAGGGTGGGACAGATTCAGTCCTAGTCACTGGAGATGGAAGAGGTCCCCAAAAGCCAAGGTATGTGTTGGCTTTGAAAGTCAGAAAAGCAAGGAAAAGCAAACAAAGTAGCTGTCACTTAAACCAATGGACACGGCTTCTACTGTCCCCTTCTGCAGGACATTTGATTCAAAAATATAATTCTCTTTGTTTTTTAAGATAGGACTTCATAGCCGGGCAGAGGTGGAGCATGCCTTTAATCCCAGCACTTGGGAGACAGAGGCAGGCGGATTTCTGAGTTCAAGGCCAGCCTGGTCTACAGAGTGAGTTCCAGGCCAGCCAGGGCTACACAGAGAAACCCTGTCTCGAAAAACTGTACTCCAGGCTGGTCTTGAACTCCCTATGTAGAGGTAGATGACCTTGAATTCCTGATTCTCCTGCCTCGACCCCCACCTCCTGAGTGCAGGGTTGGGAACGTGCACTTTTATGCTCTGTTCAAAACCATAACTTCTTATGGAGACAAAAGAAAAAAAGAAAACTTCCTTTTTTGTTTTCTACCACACGCCGAGGTGGAAAGTATTACTGCGTCCTCTGTCTAAACTCTGTCAAAAATTTAGTGAGTCTGGCTTACTAGAAAAAATAATAAACAGTTACATGGAAAGTTGAGTCACAGCTCTTGAGGGAATTGATACATGGTGTTCTGACACAATAATTGTGGTCACAGGGAACCCCAGAACAAATAAGTGCACAAATAGGAAAAGCAAAGCTCACAGACACAGTAGGTTCTTTTAAAAAAAAAAAGATTTATTTATTTTATTTATATGAGTACACTGTTGCTGTCTTCAGATACACCAGAAGAGGGTATTGAATCCCATTACAGATGGTTGTGAGCCAGCATGTGGTTGCTGGGAATTGAACTCAGGACCTCTGCAAGAGCAGTCAGTGCTCTTAACCACTGAGCCATCTCTCCAGCCCGCACAGTATGAGATATGTGTATATATATCTCATATACACATATACATATATATGACAAAACAGAGAATTGAAGAGAACAGCCCATGACAAGGCTGGAAGGCAGCTCTTAATCACAGGGTCTACAGAGTGAGTTCCTGGCTGGCCTGGAACTCACTCTGTAGACCAGGCTGGCCTTGAACTCTTCATCCATATTATTCATTTGTTCACTGTGGTGTGACGTATTCTATGACAGGGAATTCCCAAGACTTTTTCTTTCTTTCCCTGAGAATTCTAGAATGAGCTTCCCTGGGCTCCAAGTGAAAGGGGCATTTGATGATGTCTTAGTCAGGGTTTCTATTCCTACACAAACATCATGACCAAGAAGCAAATTGGGGAGGAAAGGGTTTATTCAGCTTACACTTCCATACAGCTATTCATCACCAAGGAAGTCAGGACTGGAACTCAAGCAGGTCAGAAGGCAGGAGCTGATGCAGAGGCCGTGGAGGGATGTTCTTTACTGGCTTGCTTCCCCTGGCTTGCTCAGCCTGCTCTCTTATAGAACCAAGGCTGCCAGCCCAGAGATGGTCCCACCCACAAGAGGCCTTTCCTCCTTGATCACTAATTGAGAGAATACGCCAGAGCTAGATCTCATGGAGGCTCTTCCCCAACTGAAGCTCCTTTCTCTGTGATAACTCAGCTGTGTCAAGTTGACACAAAAACTAGCCAGTACAGATGAGAACAGTCGGCAAGAGACAGAAACAGGGTTCAAATGGCTGCTTTATCTCCTTCTCAATCAAAAGATCTCTACTATTTATTTATTTATTTATTTATTTATTTATTTATTTATTTGGCAGCTGCCAGTTTGTCAATTTAAAAATGTTCTAATTTCCCATTGGTTGGTTGGAACTGTCTACAATGCCAGCAATGCCTGCTGAGTAGAGTTTTCTGGAAAGTTCTTTAAAGGAAACTGGCTTAGATGGAGACCTTTCATGTGCATTTTAAACCTTGCCTCTAATAACAGAGGTCTCAATGCTGGAGACACAGCAGCCACCTTGGCACCATGAGGAGGAATTACAAAACACATTTATCCCTACATCCTTTAACCATTGAGCCAATGCTAGCAACTATCTCGTTCTACAATGCCTTATAATGAAAACAAAAACCCTTACTTGTTTGAATCAGTGGTCTGGCCTCTGTTGCCTGAAACTGGCCTCAAGATTCTTACTTTTCTGGTTTGTCTCTTGGTGGAGAATGGTGGGTTTCCTAAGGAACCTGATCCAGGATACCCACAAAGCAGAGATGGGGCAATCTCTCCCAGGCTCCTGCACAGACACAATTCTCAGTATGGGACTCACTTCAGTTCAATCACATGTCAGGGAAGTGTTTTAGTGTTTAAAGGCCTTGATAGGAAGTTTGACTTCCACATGTGTAGTGTGAATGAGCTCTGATGTCTCCGTACATCCTCAGAACACTTGACGCATAGTGGAGTGGCCAATGCGAGCTGAGTCTGTGGACACTCTACAGTGCCAGCATGCAGAAGGCCAGACAGGAAGATCACAAGTTCAAGGCCATCCTGATATCCTGCCTCAAACACACTTGGGCCACACTCCATCTACATCTCTTTTCCCACAGTTCTTTTTACCTATACCCTAAAGTTATCTTTTATCTAAATTGAGTGTTGGTCATTTCTTCTTACTTTCTACCCTCTGAGCACATATAATACCATAAGCATTTTTTTTAAATCTCTGGCTACAACTTCACAGGTTTAAACCCTGGCTCTGACACTTAGGACCTGAATGACATTAAGAAGTTACTTAAGCAGAGGCAGACAGATTTCTGAGTTCAAGGCCAGCCGGGTCTACAAAGTGAATTCCAGGACAGCCAGGGCTACACAGAGAAACCCTGTCTCGAAAAACCAAATAGAAGAAGAAGAAGAAGAAGAAGAAGAAGAAGAAGAAGAAGAAGAAGAAGAAGAAGAAGAAGAAGAAGAAGAAGAAGAAATTACTTAACCTCTCTGTTCTCAGTTTCCTCTGGTGACAGCATACTGCTTGACTTGCAATGCCATGGGGAGGATTAGACAGCCCCACAAACCTAAGTTCTGCCATACCATCCTAAGATCTGCCATACCATCCTAAGATCTGCCATACCATCCTAAGATCTGCCATACCATCCTAAGATCCGCCATACCATCCTAAGATCTGCCATACCATCCTAAGATCTGCCATACCATAAGGGCAACGAGATCAGAAGCAGTACAGTTATGGTGACCAGCGGGATACCGTGTCCCCAGTTGTGACTGAGTGGTTGTCACAGCTGGGTCTATGAGAACAGCAGGAGGCTTGGAACACACCCCTCTACAAGGTGTTGACCAGGCTGTCACCTGAGAGCCAGCCCCAACTCCCTAGACCCCTGCTGTGTGTGCATGAATGAGGCAGGAGGTTGGGGGGGCTCCCGGGGTACAGCGTTCATGGGTCGTCACCCACACTAGCCTGAACATTTCGCCATCCCCTCATGGCACAGGGATTTGCTGGCTTTGCTATCTGTGGGAATGCAAACAGCCTTCAGTGGTTTTCTGCAGATTTTAGTTATATATCATGAATGCACAATACAGCTCGAAGGATAAGAAAGACCTTATCCTGGAGTCAGATACACGTGACTGTGGTCCAGGAACAGGTTCCGGTTGTGCTAAATACCACGCTCCAACTAGAAATGGCGGTTTTACCATAACAGATCAAAGAATTCGTCAATCAAAGCCGTCTTCAAATATGTTGGTAGTGACGTCAGTACGCCTGTTACATCATAGCTGGGCAGTCCCTGACTCAGATGCTGTCTGATGGCATTCTTGGCTTTTGGGTTGGTGAAAGCTAAGGTCTGTTAATAGATTTCAGAGGCGAAAGCAAGTCCAAGATAATCTGACTCTTGATCTGCAACATTCCAACTCTCTGCAATCACGCAGTCCTTATCAGTCCATCACGCTTCCAGAACCTTCAACACAGGTGAGGCTTTGTTTATGGTAATTCGGTTCACAGCCTGCGCACAGGACCGGCGTCAGTCCCCCTCCCCCAAGTCATCTGCAGTTTTGCTTTCAAAGGTTTTGTTTACCTAGGTCAGCTGTGTCTAAAAATACTAAATGGAAACTTTCAGAAACAAACAAGTTGTAAAAACTTTAGTTTATTGTAGTTCTTGGGGTGTTTTTTTATTGGGTGTTGTGACTCTTGCTGTGACTGATTTATAAGTTAAACTGGATCACAGTTACATGTTCATAGAAACATGTACCTAGAGTCCAATAACATCCTCCATCTCTGGCAGCCATGAGGACCATAGAACGGACCCCATGGGAAGGAGGCAATGACAACCCAGGTCACCACCTGGCACGAAGCTCACTGCATGTACAATGAACTGGGCAGCACATGCTTAGACCTGACATCACATCAGGTAATACAGGCTTTCATAAGTACAGCTGCCCTTAACTGCTCCTGTCCCAGACCTCAATGGGTGGCACCATATCCACTAAGGTGCCCAGGCCACAAATCCATGACATCGTGCACCTGATTCTCCCAGCATGCCCTTCACTCCGGGTGCACTGACAGCTAATCCTGTGCCTGAGCCATGGCCATAGCCTGGTCCCCAGACTGAGCCCTTACTCATTTCTAACACAGTCTCCACCACAAAACTACAAAGCTCCTCAGTGGACAATAAATCATGGACATGCTTCTGCTGGCTCCTCCCTGGCCTGCCAGGATCCCGATGGAGCCAAGGGACTTCAGGCTACCACCTACCCCCGTCACTCTATACTAGATGAGGCTTCACTCATCCAAACTGTCCACTTCAGCCTCCGTCCCTCCCTGTGCCCCACCGCCCTTCCCCCAACTTGCCCTTCTTCATCTTGTCAGTTACCCCCTCAGCTACACCCAGGGATGAACGGGGATGAACACTCACAGCCTCTCCCTGCTCACTCCAGTCTGGCCACATGGTCCTGACTGCTTCCGTGACACCCCTGGGACGCCATGTCTGAAAGTGGTATTCGGGGAACCCACAGGCAGAAGCCCAGGCTGTTGGGCGACTGAGACACACGCGGCAGGGTCCCCCCTGGAAGCTCCTGGCTCCACGTCTCCTCAGTTTTGTTCCCAGAGCTCCATAGATCTTCCGAGCCCTTTAGCTGACAGAACTTCTCCCTCAGAGAGTGATAAGGAAGACGTGGAAAGGTGAAAGAATTCTGTTCCAGATGGGAGAAGCATGTGCTCTCGGAGCTCCTAACTACAGCTTTGGGGGAAAGGAAATTAAGTCATCTCCTACCTAACTACACACTTGAAAACACCTTGACCTCCAGACTTGGCTCCCCTCTTAGTATTTCTCTGGGTCCTTTGGAGCCAAGCCTGGCCATGCGCAGACGGGAGCATGGCATGATGAGGCAGGTGCCACCGCTGCCGGAAGATAGGTCACAGTTGTTCATGAATGGCCTTGGCTCACAGGGTCCTGGTACTGCCTGTGGACTGTATTATAGCCAACCCAGAGAGTGGCAGCCACAGATCACTAGCATTCCAAGAAGCCCACTGCTCTGTGTCTATCAGGCAGAGGGCACCAGACTTGAGTGTTGTCCTTCATGTGAGGGCATTTCCCTCCAGAGGGATCAAGAGATGGTTTTATGTGTCCCACAAACACAGCATTAAAGCAGACACACTCACACCTTCTCCTTAGTCTGGTCCTATCTGCTGCTTGCTAGTGTGACCCCTGTCCCCTGTCCCCTGCACATTCACAAATCTCTCTATGAGCAGAGAACTGTATTTATTGCCTTTCTGTGGGGCACTTCTGTTTGGGGGCTGATGAGATGGCTGAGCAGGTTAGAGTCCTGGATGCTCTTGCAGAGGACCCCGGTTCAGTTCCCAGAACTCACATAGCAGCCTGCAACTCCAGTTCCAGGAGATCTGATGCCCTCTTCCGTCCTCTAGGGGTACTGCATACACATGGTACCCTTAACATATATGCAGGCAAACACTCATACACGTAAAATACAATTTAAATCTTTTGACATTCCATTTGTGGCAGGGGATCCCAATTTGACATTCATAATAGTGAAAAAAATTATTTCTTTTTTTTTAAAGAAATGATATTTAAGTTTTAAATTAAGGGAAAATATTGAATAAAAGCACAGGTCAAAGTTCAAGCGTGGTGAAAACCAGCAATGGAGTGACCGGTGTAAAAGTCTGCAGAACAGTAGGTTATGAGAAGGGAAGGGAATCGCAGTAAGGAAGGCCAGGGCATCTGTGGTGTTCAGGCATCATTGGGTTGGGCCCTGATCACAGCTTGTTTGGTCAATGGGTACACAGCACATCGAACCCATACCGCTGTCTCTCCTATCAGGAGGGTGGTGGCAGTCAGCTCTGTTTCCTAGTGACTGGTGGTGGGCCCACTTTTCCATGGACCCAGTGGTGTCCCTGCGTCCTTCTTAGAGAAATCTCCTTTGAGGCCATTTGCCTGTTTTACAGTCTAGATTTTCTTTGTTTTCTTTCTTACTCTCAAGCTGTGTGGATCCTTTGTTTTGATATTGCTGGGTTTTATCAAGCGCACGGCTCCCAATACTCCCCTTGGCGGTGGTGGTGGCGGTGGTGGTGGTGGCGGTGGCGGTGGCGGTGGCGGTGGCGGTGGCGGTGGCGGTGGCGGTGGCCTTCCCACCCTCCAGGATTCTTCACTGTACGGCGGGCCCCACTCCTCCTTCCCTTTGGCCTTTTGGCTGAATTTTTAGTTTAATATTTAAATAAAAGAAAAATCCCAGTCCACACTAATGGCAAAGGGCCTCTCACTCGCACATTTCCTTCCAGAAGGTTTATAGCTCAGGGTCTAATGCTGAGACCTTTTGTCTGTTTGTTACTTGATTTCTGTGTGTGGCAATAAGCAGATGAGATGTGGAAGACTGGTATGTGCTAAACCCAAAAGACTTCATACACAGGAGAACATGCAACTGTTAGGACCAACACGTGAAGGCATGAAGCTGCGGAACACAGATGAACATACTTAAATCAGACGTGCTGTATATACAAAGGGTGGCTACCCAGACATGAAATCTATAAAACAATCTCATTTACAAAGGTATCAAAAAATATAAAGTGTGGGCTAAAGAAAGAGCTCAGTGAGCAAAGGGGCTTGCTGCCAAGCCTAACTACATAAGTTCAACCCCCACAACTCATAAGGTAGACGAAGAAAACATATTCCTGCAAGTTGTCTACTGCCCTCTGACCTCCACAGGCACATCGTGGCAGGCAAATCCACAGACATCACAAATGCCTGCACACACATACACACCATCACCACCACCATCATCATCATCATCATCACCATCACCATCGTCATCACCACCATCAAAGCCATCATCTATAGAATTTAAAATAATTAAAATATTAATTTTATTTTTAATTCTATTTAATTCTATGCTATATCCTACATTAAAATACAGACTGTAAGTTAAATTTTTAATGTTAAAAATAAAAAATATAAAGTGAATTTAACTAAAAAGAGATGAAAGATAGGTACTTTTAAAACTACAACGCCTTAATAAAAGCATCTGAATGTTGAGAGCTCCCCTGTGCTATGGATGGGAAGGATTAGCATTGCCCCAATGCCCACACTGCCCAGAAAATGCCAAGTTGCAAAGTGCCCTTCACAGAAATAGAAAAGATATTCTGAGATCCTAGGACCGCAAGGGCCCCACCAACCACAGCTATTCTGAGAACGAGAGCAGGCTAGAGAGAGGTAGAGAGAGCTAGAGAGAGGTATCCTTCTCCTGATCCTTGTATTGCAAGGCCGGGTGCACAGCTCAGCAGCAAACGTCATACCTGGCAGGAGTGGCCCTGGGCTCCATCCTCAGTCCTGTGAAATACACACAGTACAGGCATAAAAACAGACACATTCACCCAGTGGAATAGACCGCAAGACAAACTCAGGCACATGCAATCAACCAGGGACCCAAAAAAACACAACAGAGGAAAGACAACTTCTTTAATATATGTAGAGAATAGTTTCTCTCCTCTCCACTTGGGGCTGCCTGAACACCACACACACACACACACACACATACACACACACACACACACACACACACACACACACACACACACACAAAAGCAAAAAAGCTGCCCCAAACCCACCCTGGCAGAGATCGCTTTATGCCAAAGTCAGAACGAGTCTGCCCACTGCTTTCATATTTCCTTCAATTTTTATTTTTTCTTGCACCATTATAAGACGCTATCTGGGTGACGGCAGAACCATCTGGAAAGGCAAGAAGGCATACAGCCTGCTGCCTGGCTCCTCACGGCTCTTCAGGCCTGGCTTAGAGAAGGGACCAACAGTTCTCCCCAGACACACTGGACCCTCCTCACTGCCCTCTGGGGCTAGATTCCACCTTGACCTGGGCAGCCAGCCAGGCACCTCACTCTCCTCTTAGGCTTATGGTATCCTTGTCTGGAGGAGACAGACGGCCTGGGTGCACTTCGGACAGATAGGGCTTTTGTGATGCTTGCAATGCATTTTGAAATTAGAAGCAGGAAGAGATTGGATAATCGGTTGACCAGTAGGAGAAATAGATTCAAACCGTCTTCCCTCAGACATGTGAGCCTGCATCTCCCTTCTGCACTATCAACACCACACATCGCTGTCACCCAAACTTCCAGGGCCTTGTGCAGCAATCTGAATGCTCTGGATGCCCGGGCAGACTGAGTAGGGGCAGCCAAGGCCTGAGTCCCTGGCCACCTTTGATGTATGGAGAGGCACCATCATCCTGCAAATACAAACAGAAGCAGTTTTCTCCAAAGACAAAATACACACACACACACACACACACACACACACACACACACACACACACACACCTTGTTTATAAACAACAAAGAAAAAAGGACATGAAATACCTGGAAATGTATATATTTACATCCACCACCCACCCACCCACCCACCCAATCCAACCATCCTGGTGATTCTTTTTAATTGGGTTGGAAGGGGTTACTTCATTATGCAGCAAATTAGAAAATTCATAATTTATCATTGCACCCAGTCGAAATGCCACCCAACTGCGTCGCACCCCTGTGAAAACCCTCACATGGTAGCAAACTGTCAAGCCTGCTGCAGCCGACGGGCAAAATTAATATGCAAATGTATGCAAGAAATTAAAAAGCAGAATTACCCAGGCAAATGAGGTAGCTATACTTGAATTGTTAGAATTATGAATAATTACTGCGAATTTTCTGCTCCTAATATAACTTGTTTTTTGATAAACAAAGACTTAATTATCGAGATGCGCTGGAGAATTTCCGTGGCGCTCATTAATCTTGCAAAAAAAACAAGTCCCTGGTGCCCAAGCCGTAATGAAGAGCACGTGCCCTGAATCTTCAGAAAGATCACAGGCACCAGGGTGCCAGGGCTGGAGAAAAAAATGACAGTGCCAATGTCCCCTCCTGTACCCTGGGGTGTCATAACGTCTTCCACTAACTATCAAAGGGACTTATTTATGCCAGCAGCTGAGCTATAAGCCCAATTTACGAGGCCTTGAGCAGTGGTGGGATGATGTGTGGCTGTGCAGTGGAAAATGCCATCTTGCAGTGTAGTGTTGGTCCCGAAGATACCAATGCTACGAGGACCCTGCGCTCCCGCGCTAATGGATGCCGCGTGACAGACCATAATCCGCAAGAGGGACCATCTTTTAGGACCAGTCTCCACGGTTCTCCATTAATCTTGGTTGTGTGGTTCACTTGTGTCCATGGGAACGACGACATTAGCACAAATACCGCCTTGAAATTTTCCCAGTAAGACTGGCAACTCAGAGACGCAAGACGGGCCCCAAACAACCCGGGGATAACGCCGGGCAGCCTTCGCGGGCTCTAATAATGTCTCCACCCTCATCGGTGGACGGGAAAGTGGTCATGACTTCAGGTTGGGACCGGTAGACAGAGGGGAGCTAGGCAGCGTCCTGGGGCCGCCGGAAGGGGCTGTCTGTACAGCTCCGGGAGCTGCAGCCTGGTGGGAGCCGGGCTCATTTAGCAGCTCCATCGAGGGGCAGGCCCACCAGGTCCTGCTGAGTGTGAGTTATTACTTAAAACCTGGCGTCTGAGCGGGAGTGACAGAGCGCCCGTCGTCATTAGGCCGATTAGCGCCATGATAAACCCGCACAGATCATAAGGCAAAATTACAAACCATCACTTCTGGAGCTCTAGTGAACTGAAGGCGCTCCAGGCTGCTGGCTCCTGCCTTCTGAATTTAAGTCCCCGAGTACCCTGACACCTTGACAGAACCATTGCACTGTGTAGGCAAATTGTCACCTTTTTACACGGGGGCGCTTGTCATTTTAATACTCAGAGCTGCCTCTCTCTCTCTCTCTCTCTCTCTCTCTCTCTCTCTCTCTCTCTCTCTTCTGTCTGCTCCCCCCACCCCACCCCACCCCACCCCATCCTTCCCTCCCTCAGCACACACCTCTGAGGAGCCTAGCATCCTATGCAGGACCGGGATCCTACATCACCCTTATCATAATTACACAAAAGGATACCTGTCTGAAGAGGGACAGACCTCACTCATCCACAGACTTTATTTTTTATGCAGAACTCCAAGCTGTCACTCCCTCACCTTCTGCAAGGGTACGAAGAAGAGGAAATAAGGACACGGCCCAGAGGCCTCTGCTTCTGCCTCTCAGAGGGTCACGGAGCCTCTGAGAGCCTACCCTCCTGTTCAGACACAACTTAAAGACCCCAGGAGACATGCCTGTTCCACATGCACTTCATGCTTCCTTCACAGGACATTTCCCCAACAAACTGAAACCTAACAGTGACTGGCACAGGAGGGACACCAGGGAGAAAGGTCACCAGAGAGATAGCCCTACTCCCATTCATATCTGACCCATTCCAGAGCTGTGTGGCTTTGGGCAACTGTTATCATCTCTGGGTCTGGAGAGATTGGTGGTAGAGTCATAGAGCAAGAAGTTCATTGCATGAGCCAGGCATAGTAGCGAACACTGGTGACCCCACTGCTCAGAACACTGAGACCCAGGAGACTGAAGCCTGATGGGAGCTGCTTTAGATGACCTGCCCATGATAGAGCTGGGACCAGGCTGGGAATCAGACTCAGAGACATGCCGCTCAAGCCATCCCCATGGAAATCAGGTTCAGCCACTCAAGCCTTCCCCATGTGTGCTCACCCCTGGGTAAGGGATTCCGGAAGCTGTTTATCTGGGCGCTTGGGGGTGAGGTGTCTCCAGAGTAGCCAAGAACAACCAAAAGAGTTGAGAGGAGCCAAAAAGTACAACATTTCCAGCGCTGATGACGGCGGGGAAACTGACATCATGGCTCCAATGGCCACACATGGGTGCAGGGGTGGTAACTGGAAGACACAGAGAGAGCCCAGAGCCAGGCGAACCGATTTGTGAGAAGTCCTGAGCCAGGCAAGCACTTCCTGGGTACTTCTCTGTGCATGTTTATTATTTATTTAGGAATGTGCTCCCCCCCCCACCAGCTCTTGCTGTGACTGTGGTAAGGACCACAGACAGCATCATGGGGTGAACAAGAGGAATGGGGGGGTGCCTGGAGCAGGAACCTAGGACCAACTCTGGGAGCTGCAATGCCCAGAGGCCCCCCATGGTGGCTCACAAGCCCAGCTCCTCCCCTAGAGCTGAGGCCACCATCACCTGGCCAATCTCCTCTCTGCATAGTGTGCCTCATCTCTCCAAAGCCACAGCTCCAGGTTCTGTGCTGTACCCACTTGAAATTTGAGGGAACCGAGGCACAATGATTAGGCAACTCGCCAGGACTCTCAAATGTATGTAGCAAAGCAGAGACGTAAAGTATGCCAGCTGCCTTCCTCTGGCCAGGGTCATGGAAGTCAGAATCTTCTAGATGCCCTCCCTAGGAAGAGGCCCTTGAGGAGTCAGGAGCATGCAATGGGTTAGCACTGAAGCCAGCCCTACCCAAGTCCAGACTCCTGCTCTCGTCTGCTGGGGCAACCCAGTCCCAGCTTACCCATCAAAGTAATGGCGACACCTGGCTCAAGCCGTATGCCGGGCACTAGACACGGGGACCAACATTCACAAGGATCGTGGAAGGTACTTGGAGCGGTGCCCACTGAAGAAGGAGCCTGAAGGTGAGCATGACAGCAAAACAGAGCAACTCAGAAAAATCATTTTTAACTGGCATATCTCTGCTGCAGGAAGTAGCAAAGATAAGAAGGGACTGACAGAAGAAAGATCCCAGGCCACCAGAATCCCTGACACCCACCAACGCCACTCACTGGTTAATACCTGACTAAATCACACAGCAACCACAGACAACTAAGGTCTGCCTGAATTAAGGATTTATCTGTGTGTGTGTGTGTGTGTGTGTGTGTGTGTGTCTGTGTGTCTGTGTGTGTCTGTGTGTGTGTGTGTGTGTCTGTGTGTGTGTGTGTGTGTGTGTGTGTAGAGAAGCCAACTTATCAAGTGTGAGTTCTTGCCCCTTTTCAAGCCAAGGTCCTCCATTGTTTATGAAGCCCTGCAACCTACTCCAGCCTACCTGGCTTCCAGTGACTCTCCTGTTTCTGCTTCCCATCTCTCTGAGGGGATGCTGGGATTATAGGTGCTTGCCAACACATTAAGCTCTTTATATGGGTTTCAGGATAAATGAATGTCTTTAAATATTCACCAGGTTTGGGGCCTGGAGAGACAGCTCAGCAGTTAAGAGCACTTACTGCTTGCTCTTCCAGAGGACTCAAGTGCTCTGACCAGCATCCAGTATGGGCTCACAGCCATATAAATAATGCCTGCAGCTCCTGCTCCAGGGGACCTAACGCCCTCTTCTGGACAATACAGACCACTGCAATCATATGCATATACCTGCACACAGACACACACAATTACAAATAAATCTTTAAAATAAATAAATAGCCAGGGGCTTTTAAAATAAAGAACAAGTGATATGAACAAAAGAATACAAAGTATCTTTTTATCATGAATTACATGTCAAAAGAACCATGCTTTAGATACATGGCACACGTGGCTAAAATTTACCTCTGTTTCTGCTTTCTTTAATATCACTGCTGGATGGGTGGTAGCACTCATGAATCCCTGTCCCCAGGGCACACTGCTCTCATAAACCCCACACCATCCAACCCTACACTAGGCAGGAACCAGGAGTACAGCTGGGGCACAAACTGGATAGGTGACAACCCAGCCCACAGTGGGACTCTCCTATGTACCTCCTGAGCGCAGTCAGAACACACAGCTAAAGAGGTATTGAGTCCTCCAAATGGACTTAGGACCCTTGTTGGGCTGAACAATCACAACAAGGCAGCTCATTACTATTTATGTGTAAACCCACGGACAACCGCTTCGCTCACCCTTAATCAGAAGAGCATCTTTCTGCAACGAACTTCAATGAATGCAGAGACACGTGAATTCTAAGATGCTGAGAACAAACAAGGGCTGCGTGCTCAGCCCTAAACAGTACATTTATACCACGCCCTCTTCGGCTCAGAGATCACCAGGACGAGGGGACAGAAGGAATGCAAGAGCCGGAAGACAGAGAGAAGGGTTGACGTCTGGAAGGGCTGTGAGGCGCTGATGGCCATCCGGGAATGGCAGACAGCTCAGCCATGACCTCAGAGCAGCTGTGGCTACCTGCAAAGGGCCTACAGGAGACTGGGTCTATCAATGCCCAAATGTGAACCAAGGAGAAGTTCACAGGGGTACTCCCTGTTGAACCATTCACTACCAATGAATTTGGGAAGAAGGGAAATCACTGTAGTTGTATAACCATTGAGGAGCCCAGCAGGCCTTTCCAAACCCTGGCTAAACTCTGTGGGTCTCAAAAACAGAAATAAAATAAAAAAGGTACAGATGTGGGAAAGAGGCTTGTGAGGAGGAAGGTGGGGTCAGAGCAGATGGAACAGGGTTCGAGGAGTCGGGAGGGTTAGGAGGGGAGAGCACTAGAGGGGTAGGAGAGGACTAAAGGGGGAGGGGTTAGAGGAGTGGGAGGGGCTGGGGATAGGAAGACGTTGCAGGGGAACTGGTGGAAGGGGAAGACTGTAGTAGTCAGAATGCTCTCTGAACACATATGAAACCATCAAAAGAACAAACCCGATTTAAAAAATTCTAAAATACATATATTTATTTCAAAAAAAATTTTAAAGACCTTAAAAATGTAAAACAAAACAAAAACCACAAGCATCATAGATGTTTCCCTAAGGAATGGCATCCCAAATGACCTCTGACTGACCTCCACGTTTGCACTCCCATACCCACACTCGCCCCTGCACAAATACACGCATATGCACACGTGTGTGTGCGCGCGTGCGCACACACACACACACACACACACACACACATACGGAAACAGAAGTCTCACAGGTGCAGGTATGTATTCTACCCGTGCTGGACATCACTTGTCCTGTCAGGTTTCTGTCTGCCTCCGTGTCCTCCCATCCCTTTCTGCACATGACAGAATGACCCACATCTTCCACATCCATTCTTCGTGCCCTGCCCTTTGTCCAGCGCACACCCCTGAGCCTCTCTCCCCAGCTTCTCCCAGGTATGTGCACCCCGTTGAACGTGGTGCGCTGGACGAGCTCACGACCCACATTCATAAAAGCGCCAGGAACAGAAAAGCGTCTGTGACAGGGAATAAGGGCCCTCAAGCCTGGCAGCTCGGGGTTCAGCAACGGATGAGCGCACTGTCTTCGCAGTGCTGTATTTACAAAACTCCTTTAAAAGAATGCTGTGCCATTAATCATGAGTTCTTAAAAATCAGTCTTCTCTTATTTTCTCTAATCTAGCTAAATGGGCCTGGAAATACAACTCTCGGTTTGCTCGATAAATCCAAGCAGAAAATTACGATGTCCTCATTCAATTTTCAACTCATACATCGCGTTATGGATTTCCCCCCCTCTCCGCTAGCGTTTCTCCAGTCCACTAAATATTCCAGACATACGAGAGTCTTCGTCTGATTCATTCTAATAACTTTTTTCATCAATATGACTTTTGAGATTGCACAGCTATAGCAAATTAAATATTATTTATGACTTTAATTTGTGTCCTATTTGGGTTTTCCATTCTCGGGGCCAACTTGGCTATCATCATAATCATATTGTTTTAGACTACTCCTAAAATTAAAACCCACTCCCGGTTTCTCAACGCTTTATTGTGCCTGTCGCTCCTGTTTCGTGCCACGCAGCCCGTGATTAATTCTGTTAGCCCAGTGCATATGGCCTCCCTGGCCACCGGCCATTACCCTCGTGGCGGCTGCCTGCAAATGAGTTCGTTATTGTCACTTTTCTCATCGATTCAATTACCAGATGTGCTTCTCCATTCCCAGGCCCGTCTGCACGGTCCATATCAGACCTCGGCTGTGACCTTGAAGGTCGCTAAGCTCTGGCCCCTGCTGTTTCCCCGGGCCATGTGTTTCTACTCTCCACGTTGAGGAATTCTGGGTCACGCTGAACTATCCCTGGGCATTCCCGTGCTCCCCCATTTACAATGCCATTCCCTCACTGCCCCAGAACCACACCTGTTCATCCCTCAAGTGTCCTCCTCCTTTGGCACCTCCCACTTTTCATCACCTTGGCTGCAGCAGAGCAAACCTTGTGTTTGCCTCCTGCGATGATATGTACCTGGGGCTCAAAGGATCCAGACACTTCTGGTGAAGGTGGGGGGGGAGGAGAAAGGAAGGGAAGTCAGGGGATGCCAGGGCCTCTTATCAGCTGGACATTCTTGGGGAAACCCTCTCCCTTCCCTTCTCTTCTGGAATGTCTAGGGTCCCACGGGGCAGCTAAGGATAGAGAATAGCAAATCTCTACACCACCACCCATCAAGCTTTGACTGTAAGAGGCATCACTTGGCTTAAGAGACAGATCCCCATCCCCTGCCATGGAAGAATCAAATTAACTTTGCAAAGACGGGCATCAGCACTGGTAAGGCTATATACAGGCTCTGCTTCCCACGCTTGGTAGATATAGACTGAAACCCTAAGTGTCTAGCTTGTGTGCTCCAGGGTTCGGCTTTTCCACACCTTTCTGCACTAACCAGTGTCCATGCTAGAGCTGGCCAGGGGCAGCAGGAAGAGCAAGGGCAGGAGGGCAGTGGGGAGCCTGTGGTCCTCCCAACTCAAGGACATGTTTGGAGGAATGTAGGAAGACAGGCAGGTCCAAGGCAGAAAACTACAGTGATGGCTTGGAAAGATATGTATCAGTCAGGACAGGAAAGGTAACAGGCTGTGTACACAGAGGATGCTTACAGGAGAGGGACTCCATCTTGCCATCTGCAAAATGGAGTGGTAATCTGCCTGGTCTCTGTGGCCTCCTATTCATTCTTTCTCTCTCTATCTCTCTCTGTCTCTCTCTCTGCCTCTCTGTCTCTCTCTGTGTGTCTCTCTTTGTCTCTCTCATGTCTCTCTGTCTGTCTCTGTCTGTCTCTGTCTCTCTGTCTTTCTCTCTGTGTCTCTCTCTGTCTCTCTCTCTCTGCCTCTCTGTCTCTCTCTGTGTCTCTCTGTCTCTCTGTCTCTCTCTCTCTCTCTCTCCTCAATTGATAACCTACAGGTCCCATTAGAGACCAGTATATCATCCTTCTCTGTTCTCTTGGGGCCTGGCACAGTGCCTAGAAGACACCTCCAAGGAAGGATAGGAAAAGAACTCTGGCAGCTAAGTGCCACCAGGACCACGGTCTGCGCCTGTAGCTCTGACTGAAGGCTCTGAACATGGAAGGTCCCACATGGAAGCTCTTGGCTGAGGAGAGCAGTGGACACTGCTTCCAGATACACTGCTGAGTCTGACTGTTTGCACATCCAAGGTCACGGGCCAAACGCAGGGGGACTGTTGCATGGGGCGGGGCTTTGCGAATGAGATGATGTCGTGAGGAAGAGCCCTTACTCAGGAGCCCCATGGAGTTCTTGTCCTTCAACCAGGGAGACCTCCTGGCCTCTGGACCAGTGAGAACCAAATTAAGTCATCTCTGAGAGGCCCTGTTTGTGGAATATGGTTAGAGCCACACTCCAAACGGCACTGGGTCTATTCTGAGCAATGTGCACATTAGCTCAGAGTTCTCCTCACAGCTCTGATGAGCATGTGCTAGTTTAAGCCTCATTTTATGAGGAAGCTGTGGCAGCCAAGGCCAATCCACAACCCCAAGTTCAACCCCAGTAGTGTCAGGACACAGACACAGGGACGGTCCGGCAGTTCACAGTCTGGACAGCAGTGTTAGTGAGGAGAATTTAGGTACAAACCTTGGACTATCTAATGTCCCACAAAGAATGTTTTAATTGGTGTCACCCTCTTCAAAGGGTGATGGACACACTCAGATTCACTTTTCCTACATTGTGGTCAATTGTGTGTGTGTGTGTGTGTGTGTGTGTGTGTGTGTGTGTGTGTCCGTCCATGCATAGAGAAGTCAGAGGTCAACTGAAGGTGTCTCCCTCGAAGTTCTCCAACTTGTTTTTTGAGACAGGGTCTCTCGCTGCTCCTTGTCCTTACTGGTTGGACTAGCTGGCCAGCAAGCCTGTGTCCTCTTAGCCCTGTCTCCTTGGCACTGAGAAAAAAGGCATGGAGAGAACTGTAGCACCCAACCTTTTCA
>CACVCL010030105.1:0-55928 GCA_902729485.2 Mus minutoides
CTCCCGCTGTTTTCCACGCAGTTCCAGCTGTCAGACTCTGGACGTGGGCTTTCGCATATTCCTAGACACACGTGTCCTCATCACAATAAAAGTTAGGGAAGTCTTCCAAAGGAATACAGACAATTCAACAATCCCGGCGGTTTCAACTCTAAGGTGGGGCTCAAAGGAAATCTTTGAGGGGGGAGTCCAGTTTTTTCCCCCTTCCGTCTGACAGATTTTTTTCATCTTCTAAAAAATCTAGTTTTTAAACAAAGATCAATGTGTTATGCTAAAGTGTTGAGCTGACTGTTAAAACATTTGGGGAAATAATGACAATGTAACAAAGGCCTGGTTTGGAGTGAATCATCACCCTTTTAAAAGTTAAAGCAATTTTCAGGAGAATAGCTTTCAGCAAACGCTTTACATTATTCAAAACGGCCAAATAATGCTCTATTATAGCGCCTGAATGGTGCCAGTCAGCCCCTAAGTGCAATTTGTGCAAAGGCCCCGGTGCCTTATCTCCACTTCTTTATAAAGAGGTGAATATAAAACAATTTCTTCCAAACCCAGACAGAGAGCACGAAAATTGCTTCCCTTTCTGCAATCAGGGCAATTTAACTGGAGTGCAATTAGCACTATTAAATGTCGATTCTGCATAAACAAATCTGACTGAGCAGAGAAAGTGGGGTGAGAACCTCATATACACTGAAACTGATTTTTTAAAATTATGTATCCGGGTCCTTTACAATTGATCCGTGACGTTTTCATCTTGGCATATATTTACATCGTAAATACACTATGGTTAAATCAACGTGATGTTTTGCAAAAAAAAAAAAAATCTATACGAAGCCCAATAAAGAATAGAGTAATTAAAGGGAAGAGTTCACTTGCTTTGAACAAATATTGTTTCTCCCATCTTGCCTCTCCGAAGGGCTCTGATGTGAGCTGAGCAACTGCTCAAGTTTGTAGTGCTTCAGAGGCAAAGCTCCGGGAAACAATTTCATCTTGAGCACTCATCCCTGTTCCTGAGCATACCCAGATGAAATGCTTTCTCTCCAAGCAGGATCCTCATACCAGTTATTGTCTGAACTCCTTCCTCCATACTGTAGCTGAGTAAACTGTACTCCACACTGTAGCTACCCAGTCTCTTCTCGAGTTAGCAGCAGACTACCACACTGAGGTGGGGTAAGGTGTGTAAACTCAAGATATGGGCAGGAAGGGATGCGTTGGGCTGGGAGGAAATGAACGGTTCTCAAAATTGGAGAGGCTGGTTGCAGGGGAAGGCTGGGCCACTGAACCGGGGATTCGGGGGTGGGGGGGGCTGGGGGCGAGAGGGGGACATTAAAGCATTTGTCTGACCTGTCCTCCCACCTGCCTCTATTTATTTATTTATTTATTTATTTATTTATTTATTTATTTATTTGCTAAGCCACAGAGGCTCCCGTTTTGAATCATTTGTGCAATTAATTATGCTTTTCATTTGCATGATCTACACCAGAGCAGTGATTATCAGGTCAGCACCGTGTGGGAGTTGGGGAAGAAACATAATAACTTCAGTTTTTTTAAAAAATGCTGCCTGAATGCTGGTTGCTGCCTGCCTGGAGCTCTGGGCAAGGAAGCCCAGTGCAGCCTTTAGCGCCTGTTGAGTCTGGTGAATCCTTTCCGCAGTTGGAGTTTGTCAGTGTGACTGAAAAATGAAACCCAGCCTTTGATTAGATGGGAATCTTTTATAGTGAACATGTATTTATGTCTTTAAAAGCACCAGCCCTGAGTTCAAATAGATCAAGAAAATTAATTGAAAACTGAGGGACCCTTCCATGATTTCTGTGGCGCTTTTATTTAATACTCATTTTATAAACCCTTACAAATAAAAAAAAGTCAAGAAGAATCAATAGGCCAATGAGATTTTCATCTTTTTAAAAAATTATACCCTACCTCAAAGGTGGCTCTCCTATTTAGAGGCGCAATGCATTCTAACCTCTTGAAGGTCTCCAGGAGAAACTGAAAAGCCCTGGTCTGTGGAGAACAGTCCATGCCTTTGCTGTACAGCCAACTGTCTGCTGATAGATGTGACTGGACCTTATATTCTAAGCTTGCCCTGCTCTGTTTATCTGAGCCAAAAATGCATTAACAATTAAAGGAGACACTGGTATGTCAAAGGAAGGAAGGCAACTGGAGACTGTGATGATTTTAATGACTGCAATTATTGGCAGATTATTCAACAAGCATCATAGTTCTGTTTACTGCATCACTAGGAAACTATGGGGGGGGGGCTGTTTGGCTGTTTGGCTTGGAGCTGTCCTCCCTCGCCAGACACTGTGGAGGAGTCCCAGACCTAAGCAAGATGACCAGCCAGAGTTAGTATCTCGGGTTCTCTCTTTTTAAGAGAAGAGCTACTCAAATGATACACATATATTGCCATGGATAACTGCTGTAATGGCGTCTCACACGTATCTTAGCCTAACAACAAGGAAGGCCAGAGGATTCTGGTCACGAGAGTCCTCTTCTGTCCACCAGTTTCTTCAGTTTAACCACTTCTTAGACAATTTGAGAGGTTTCCAACTTCCACCTCTTTCCTCCTTCATCCAAGGCTCAGGAGGAAAACACTCCAACTTTGAGAAGTATAACTCAGAGCTGTCCTGGAAAAAGCTCCCTTGTCCCTTTCTTTAACAAGTCCCTTCAAGAGACTCCTTATCATAATATCACTCCTTATATTGTTAAAAAAAATAAAAATAAGGAAAGAAAACAAAAAGATATAACCAAGAGCATATTGGTTTGTGACTAACCAAGTTTTTTACTGTAAATATAAATGCAGAGGCTTTAAATCCAGGTTTCTGAGATTGACAAAATGTGTTTTGGTTCACAATAATCAATAGATTGCAGGCAATAATCAATAGATTGCAGGCTAGACTTTGCTTATCACTGAAATGGTGATTTGGAAGTTAACACTCTCTCTCTCTCTCTCTCTCTCTCTCTCTCTCTCTGTGTGTGTGTGTGTGTGTGTGTGTGTGTGTGTGTGTGTGTGTGTGTGTATAAAACAACTACCCTTAGCAATACTCCCTCTTCTGGGCACAGAGGTTGGAATGACAGGGTGCTCCTTTCGGGTTTTGTACTGACCAGCCTGGGGCTTAAGGTGGACTGAGTTGGCATTGAGACCCTTGTGAGCCTGCAGGCTTCTGCACATGACAATTAGGAACCTATTACAAGCCATTAGATTGATCAATGTACCTTAAACAATGTGAATGATTTATATGGCTGATTTATAATGGCGAAAAGAAAGAGCTGGGGAAGATGGCTCCATGGCCTTTATATCCATGGCCCTGCTGTGCAGAGTGGGGGACCCAGACCCTGCTCATCTCAGCTTAGAGCCACCAGTGACTTAGACAACTTTCCAAGCAAGGACATAGGTTCCTCAGCTTGTCCAGTGGGTGGCGAGATGCGTGCTCTTTGCCTGTGTGTCTTCATTCTAAGGAAGAGTGAAGACTAAGGGCTGCCTCAGCAGAGGGTCACAGAGATGCCACTCCCCTAGCCTAGGACACCACCAGCAGGGGTCCCAGCTGCCTCCCCTCCTCAGCCTCTCCCCACAAGGATGACTTGCATATTTGTTTAATGAGTGTTGGATTGCTGCATGGCCCCCTAATTACTGCAGGAACACACACCATTAGCCCTTGAAATTTCAGATTGGGGAGGAGCAGCAGCCCGGCTCTGGAAGGATGGTGCCTTTGGAAGAGGAGGGGGAGGGAAATACTTGTTAGGTCTGACTCTTCCAGCTAATCCACACATCGAAGACAAAATTACAACAGAGCTAAAGTGATCAAGGCCGCCCTCCTCTGCCTGGTCCAAAGTCTGTTTGTAGTCGTCTACTTGTCACAGACACTCATCAGGCATCTCATGGGGAGGAAATTCCTGTCCAGCCACCCCCCATCCCCACCCCCCCACCCCGGCCTGAAAGGAGAGGACGGAAGTTTCCCTTTGTTTGACCCCCTACTTCTAGTGCACCTTCAGCTGGACAATCGAGGGGGAGACCAGGGGCTGGAAAGATTCTAAGTTTGAATACCTCATACCCAAGTCTAACTTTGCCCCTGCTGGTTCATCCTCTCCTCCACCTTCCCCTCCCCGCTCTCCCTTTTCCCAGTCTTTCTGGCTCTCGGCTCCCCCCAGATCCTCTTCTTAGTTCTGTCCTCACCTCCTGGGCTGGCTATATCCCCTACCTCATCTTGGTTTATTCACGAGTGTCTAGAACGGACTCAGATGTCTTTGGGGTTGCTGATGGTGTGGAAGAGAGAAAGGATAGAGAAACAACAGGCACGTGTCTTTTGTAGCCAATGTTCTATGGGAGCCCAGGATTTGGAAAACCTAAATGGATCCTATCCTCCCCCCCCACCCCGCCCCTACACCACAACACACACACACACACACACACACACACACACACACACACACACACACTCACACACTTCCAGCGGCTCTCTGACCTTATTTCTCCAGATGGCGCCCTGCTGAGTTCTCTGAGTAGTTCCTTCAGTCCTCTCCTGCCTGGAATCTCTTCTCAAGGCCCTGCAACTCCAAGAGGCAGAAAAAGGGGAGGAGGGAGGCTGATTGTGTAGGACATGAGATTCTCCGTGAGGACTCAAGTGCCCCTGTGACATTGCCCAGACAAATCCATGCTTCTGGATTCCAGCCAGTCTAGAGCCCAATCCTGCTGGGCCAGCCTTCTGTTTCACCACCCATTGGGTGTACATCCTGTGTCCTTAGAGCGCCGTGAGAGGCGCTTGAGTCTCACTTTCTCTCTGGTATTGAAGGGCATGGGGGTAGAGAGAGGCTCCACTTGCTTTAGGAACCGGCTTCTTGCATCTTCCCTCCTTCCTAGCACCGTAGCAAAAGATACTCTTGATGACTTGCTGACACTGACACACTCGCCGAGCACATGCCAGGGACGCCCATTCTAGTTTCCAGCCAGGCATCAGCCAAGCGGGATGGCCTTAAGGCAGGTGACAACATAGAGAGTTCAGAGCTCCAGAAACACCCCTGCGGTTTCGGTCCGGAACGCTTAGATCACTCAAAATCCTCTAGAAGTCTAGACGGATGGCTTGTGGCAATAAGGGCTGGGCCTTTCCTCCACCTCTTGGCACCCGGCTCAGCATCCTTCACTGGACGGTACAGAGTATCTCAGTGCACCCCTGCTCCCGCCCAGCGCCCCCTTGCAGGAGCCCGCCACCCGTTGTGCACGCCCTCAGTAGGCTGGGTTCCATCTGGGATGCATTGCCCCTTAACTGTCAACCCGTTATTGTGATCAAGTGAATGTTGCTAATCTCTACATTTATTGTTTAGGTAAACAGAGGCTGCATTTTATCAATATGCAGGGCCCCAGCCCTCGCAGCGCCAAGTAAGTGAAGTCAACGCTCCACATTTCAGGGTGTGCGTAATTACAGAGCTTGCGGAATTTTCACTCGATCCTAATTCCACATCTTTTCTCCTACCCGAGGGCAGCAGGGGGGAGGGAACCCGAGAATCTCCACCCTCCAAGGAGTCCAGGGGCAGCTCCTTAAGAGCAAAGGGACTTCACTGGCGGTGACCCACAACCTGAGGTGGATCTCAGGACAATCCTAAACTTCCAGCTGCAGAATCCTTTGCAATGCTTCTGGACCCCTCCCCCAAAATCTGCCGCAGCGAGGAGGGGATTTCCTACTCCACGGGTCCTGGGGGGCGGGGGGGCTTGGAGGCGGGTTGTTCCACGCTCTCCACGCGCGCCTCGGTCCTCTGCTTCTGCGGGGGGGTCGGGGGGCGGCGGGCTTAGACTTGCCCATTCTTTGCCCCTGGTCTGGAGCCGAAGACAGTGTGCTATGCTTGGATGCAAAGAACGCGGGTTATTCGCGCCCAAGAAACTATTGTTTTCTCATTAAGAGGATCTAACCTCCGAGACTGCTAGAAGACTAGGAATTCGCCTCAAGAAATGGGCGGTCTCCTTTGGCCAAGGCCGGTATGGGCTTCCGAACTGTCTTTGGGCTCTGAGAATGGCTTTGGACTGGGTTAGCTGGAAATCTTCCAGGAGGCTGTGAAATGGGACTTTAGAAAAGGCTGGGAGACTAACATTTTCTTAGGCAACTCTGTTGCAGGGAAAAAAAATTTTTTCCCCCTGGTAGATTGTCTGGCTTTATTTAAGCAGAATTCTGAAGTCAACTCCCCACTTGCAAGTTTAGGGCATTAGTGCAACCACTAGATTTATCTTGTAAGGGAGGCTTGAGTTGGGGCACACAGCATGGGGTGGCAGCTTGCTGTTTTTCATTTTGGGAAACTGGGTACTTCTTATATAAGGTACCTCTCTTTGCTTTCCTTAACGACTTGAATAGCACTTGCGACAAGAGAGAAATTAAACACAAATGTCAGTTCAATCACAACAGCCTTTCTTTCTGTCACCCCATTCTGAACCTCCCGTTTGCAGGCCAAAGCTACATTCAAGCCTGTGGCTCCTCCATCATATACGGAGATCTTTCACCACACTGACACACACCAGCGCTGCTTCTCAGAGCAGATGGATAGGGTTTTAGACTGTTAAGTTAACTTAGCCCTTTTCTGAGTTGTGGTTATTTTCAGCTAGGACAAGAGGCCCAGGAACTGGGTTGGGGGTTGGGGGTGGGGGTGGGGCGGGGCGGGGCGGGGCGGGGCGGGGAGGTAGGAGGTAAGGTAGTCTGGGCGGACATAAACCCTTTGGAAGTCTCATGTTGAGTATGCCACCACTTAAGGCTTTGATCCCGGCCAAGTGTAAACATTTGTCAGCTGTCTGTTCTCCAAAATGCAGCTAAGAATGTCAGTTCTGAAGGATTGTTGTAAAGGCCAAGTAAAACTAGGCAGAGGAAGCCCGGGCAATGCCTCAGTGCTTAATGAGAATTAATCTTAAAAATAAATAAATAAATAAATAAATAAATAAATAAATAGCTGTGGGAGATACCACCCACAGCTAAAACACTGAGATTAAAACAGGGCCAATGGCCACCCTACAACAGAGTCACAGCGAATTTGAGCCAAGAAGATGAGCAATATAACCTAGCAACTAGTGCTGCCTCTGTAAGGCATTAAGTCAGTTCTCCATGGGCTCTAGGGTTGGTTGGTTGGTTGACTGGTTGGTTGGTTGGTTTGGTTTAGTTTGGTGGACTTTGTTGTAGATTCTTAGATTCCTCCTCCTCCTCCTCCTCCCCCTCCTCCTCCTCCTCCTCCTCCTCTTCCTCCTCCTCCTCTTCCTCCTCCTCCTCTTCCTCCTCNGCACATCCTTCACACACAGCATCTCATTTATTCCACACTAATCTTTTTTTTAAAAAAAGATTTATTTATTATATGTAAGTACACTGTAGCTGTCCTCAGATACTCCAGAAGAGGGCATCAGATTTCATTACAGATGGTTGTGAGCCACCATGTGGTTGCTGGGATTTGAACTCGGGACCTTCGGAAGAGCTCTTAACCACTGAGCCATCTCGCCAGCCCCTATTCCACACTAATCTTAACACTGAATGTTTTTGATCTCTTTCTTATTTTAAAAAGTTGATTCTTTTTAATTGTGTGTGGGTGTGTACACATGGGTGCAGGTACCTGCAGCAACCAGAGGTGTCAGATGTCCTGGAGCTGGGATTATGTGTAGTTGTGAGCCACCTGATATAGGTGCTGGGAATAGATGTTGGTTCTGCTGGAAGAGCCTATATATTGCTCTTAACCATTGTGAGCCCAATCTCTCTCTTTAAACCATTGCTATATATAGCGGCATTAACTACATACTGAAAAGGACAGAAGAGTCTGTCCAGCATCCAGCATCAACAGTTGTCATCTTGGGGCCAGGCTATGCTTCTGCTATTTCTGTCTCCACTTGCTTCATTTAAAAATCAAATATCAGATGCCTGTTAATTCTCTATATTACATGTTTATTTAGAAACTTACAATACCAAACACATTTGAAATCATTCCTTATAGTATCAAATATCTAATCAATGTCCAAGTATCCCCTGGACTCTATTATTATTATTATTATTATTATTATTATTATTATTATTATTATTATATGTAAGTACAGTGTAGCTGTCTTCAGACACCCCAGAAGAGCTCATTATGGAAGATTGTAAGCCACCATGTGGTTGCTGGGATTTTAACTCGGGACCTTCAGAAGAGCCAGTCGGTGCGGGCTTTTTGGGGTTTTTTTGTTTTATTTTTGTTTTGTTTTGTTTTGTTTTGTTTTGGTTTGGTTTTTGTTTTTTGAGACAGAGTTTCTCTGTATAGCTCTGGCTGTTCTGGAACTCACTTTGTAGACCAGGCTGGCCTCGAACTCAGAAATCCGCCTGCCTCTGCCTCCGGAGTGCTGGGATTAAAAGGCGTGCGCCACCATGCCCGGCTCATCCCCTGGACTCTTATAAATGATGTTTTATAATTGTTTTTGTTAGGTCAAGATATTCCTACATAATAGCTAATTGACTCTTTGTTTGGGAGTTTCTGGGGGTTTTGTTTTGTTTCTGTTTTTGTTTTTGAGACAGGGTCTCTCTATGTAGCCCTAGTTAGCTTGGAACTCTTTATGTAAACTAGGCTGGCCTAGAATAAGGAGAGATCTGCCTGCCCCTGCTTTCTAAGTGCGGAGATTAAAAGAATATGCACCCAAGGATGAGTTTAACTACCATTTAAGTCAGTTTTAATCTATTTATACTCAATCTCTCTCTCTCTCTTCCTTTTTTGTTTTTTTAAAACACTGATTTACTCATTTTTTTCTGGTAGTTTATTTGTTGACAGGAGTCACTGGCTATGTAATTCATTTTTGAAATGAAGGAAATGAAGCTCAGAGAGGTTAAAGAAATTTAGAAATGAATAGAAAAAGAATTTGATTGTAGCTCCTTCGTATTTTAGCTCTTAGTACTGTGTCTATGCTGCGTTGTCTTTGTTACACTCTCTTTAACTCAAATGGTAAAAAAAAGCCAGACACGGGGTGACCAGGTCACCCCTCGGGCTTGCAGAGCCTGCATGGCTCCCCTCAGTAACCAGACTGACCAAATATCCACAGAATACCAGTTACTTCAAAACCGGTCACGGCTTGAAACTCGGAGGAAAAATTGAGACCAGACTCTGCATGATTATATAATTCCTGCACACCCCTCTATCTGTAATGTGAGCACATTTTTTATGTCCAACAAATATTTAATAAGATAAAAAGATATCTCAGAGAAACCTACCAAATTCCATTTTGTTCCTCCTCTTCTTCGCTCCCTCTGCAATCTCTACTTTCCTTTGCTCTAAGAAGCAAGATAAGGAGAAAACACCTCTTTCAAATAGTTATTTTAAAATACCAGTCAAATTAACAATTTGGTAGTTTGATATGTGATATCTGCCTTTTGTTACGGTAGTTTTGAAACTACAGGTTACCCTAGCAACTGAATACATTTTTTTTTCTCTTAAAAATTTTTTAGCTGTCTGGAGGAGAAAAAAAGAAAAAGAAAACTTCTTGCCAGAATTTTCCCCATAATAGCTTCCATTAACTGCAGTGACTTCTATTGGAGAGGCCAGCGCTGCTGTCTCCTGCTGTCTCCAGTCATTCACTGATCTAGCAGATGTTTTGTTTGATAAGGCCAATTTGAGCTTTATAAAACATTTATTTTTTTTTTTTCACCTCCAAGTAGCAAATACCAGTAAGGATGGGAATTCGGGTGATCACTAGATACCACACAAGGGCCTCAACCTGCCGGTGGAGATGCTGGCTAAGAAGAGGGACCAAAAACAAATCTAAGGGTTTCATTTACTAAAAAGAAAGGGGACAAAATGGAAAACAAAACAAAACAAAACAAAACAGGAGGGATGGTTAAAGAGCATCAGATCAGTCCCTCGGGACTGAACAAGGGGAAGAAAGCAAGTGGAAAGGGTGAGAGTCTACTGTGGAATCACGTGAAATCCCTGGTGGGTAAAGCCATGCCCAAAGAAAGACAGCACCGCGGAGGGTGAGAACCTAGGAGAGAACAAGTGTGCTCCATTTCATTTGTCCTTTCGCAGAGCCTGGTGTTTCAAGCATCAATGTTACCCCGCAATGCGAGAGGGTCCAGGTACTGCTCTTTACAAACACAGGTCAAGCTGACAAAAGGAGGAGAGTATCAATCCTTCTCTTGGAGTAAAAAGCAGGAAAAGTTTCGAGGCCCGCAACCATGCTGCATGCGAAGAGCAAAGCAGGAAAAATAGTCTTCGGTGTTCTGTGCCTTCAGGCCCCTTTTATGCTGGGGGAGAGGAAAGACTAAAAGAAATCTATGGCCTCGTTTACTAAAAAGAAAGGGAGGAAAGTAAAGCAGGAGGAGGCGTGGTTGAAGAGCCTTAGATTAGTTGGGACTTAGGGGAAGAGGCAAGAGCCTACTGTGGAATCAACTGGAAATGTCTGGTGGGGAGGCCATTCCCAACATGGCAACACATCCCAATGTGAGATTCTTCCCCACATAGAGGAATGGATCTCTAGAGGAAACTCTTAGAAAAGAGAACTGGATATTGGGAAGAAAAAAAAAAACAAAAAGGAAGGAAGGAAGAAAAAGAAAAAAGGAAAACCTAAATTCTGTTGGTTGGTTTGAGAAAAGAACTGACGTAATTAGAAGGATTCTTCTGAAATCTGTTTCACTCCTGATAGCAATAGGCATTCATGCCTCCATGGCCAGAACTGGACTGACTCTCCCCCTCTTCCTCCCCCTCCCCTCCCCCACCCTCCTTTTTTCCTCCTTCCTTCCTTCATCCCTCCCTTTCTTCTTTCCTCATCTTCCTCTTTTTCCTTTTTGTTTGTTTTTGAGTTGGTCTGGAACTCTCTATGTAGACTAGGCTGACCTGGAACTGAGAGGAATGCACCTGCCTCTGCTTCCTAAGAGCTGGAGTTAAAGATTTGCATGGCCACAGACAGCAACTTTTAAATTTTTAAGTAATTTCAAATGTGCAGAGTAATTGTAAGAATCATACAAAGAAACATTTGTTTGTTTGTTTGTTTTTCTTCCCCAGATTCACCAGAATTGGTTGTTTTGTTTGCTTTTGTCTTCTTAAGACAGAGTCTCTCTGCCTAGCACTGCATGCCTTGGTACTCACTTTGCAGAGCAGGCTGACCTTGAACTCAGAGACCTACCTGCCTCCACTGGGATTTAAGGCCTGTGCCACCAGCCCAGCTCCTCACCACATTTTAACACCTGGTATCATTTGCTTTTCTGTTCCCTGGGAAGGTTCAGATTTACAAAGAAGACGGTGAGCTAGCTGGTTTTCAGAGCAGCAAAATTGCTCTCATAGCCACTGGGATCCAAATAGAAAGCTCCACTACACTGGGATTCAAGAAAGACATTTACTCACAAACATTCAAATCGGAAGCAGACAATCCTAAACAGCTGAGGACAGAACTTTTGGGGGAAAGAATTCCGGAAGACAAAAGGCTAAACCCAATGAGAAGACTCGGTCCGTGAATGGCAACTCTTTGATGTTTCAGTCCTTCTTAGTGGGCAAAAGGATAGTCTGATCCATGCCAGGCAGACACTGTACTATCGAGCTATACCCCAGGCCTGTTCTTACGTCACAATTGAGAGACTGTCAAACGTGCCGATTCCATGGTTTCCGTTAGTCACTCATCTCACTGCTGTGACTAAACACCCTGACCAAGACAAATAAGTCATGGCAAGAGGACTGAGGTGGCTGGTCACATGCCTCAGCAGCCAGGAAGCAGGGGACAGCGAGTGTTAACGCCTGGCTCATTTTCTTCTTTTTATTAAGTTTAGGATCCCAGCCTCCAGAATGGTGTTGCCCACATTCAGGGTGGGTCCTCCCATCTCACTTAATGTAATCTAGAGAATACATCACAGGCATGCCTGGAGTCTTGTCTCCTAGGTGATCCTAGCTTGTCTCTTAGGTGATGCCAGACTGTCAAGTACCCATCACATGGTTCTCCCCTAGCTAGCCTTGATTGTCAGCTTGACACATCCTGAGAGAAAAGCCTGGGTTGAGGATTACCTACATCAGATTGGTCTGTGGGCATGTTTGTAGGTGATCATCTTGATTATTATTTGATGCTGGAGGACCCAGCCCACTGTGGGTGGCACTCTCCCTAGGCAGAGTTAAGTGTGAACCTAGGGGTCAGCAGGCAGTGTTCCTCCATGCTTTCTGCTTCAAGGTCCTACGTGAGTTCCTGGCCTGCCTTCCCTCAGTGATGCACTGTGACCTGGAAATGTAAGCTAAATTAACCCTTTCCCTGCCCTAAGCTGCTTTCAGTTAGAGTGTGTATCACAGCACCAGAGAACAAACCAGAACAGGCTCTATCTTGGGAAGTTATAGATACTGAAATATTACTAATATGGCTTGTGACATTTATATTCCAGTTACAGTTGCACACCAATGAACCATCCTGAGACTCGGTGGCATTAAAGGATTATTTTATTATGCTTACAGATCTTGTGAGATAGGAGACAGAACCCTCAGAGGAAAATACAAAGCCCAGGTATGTTCATAAGGGCACAACTCTGGGCTGGAGTCATTGAGCCCATCGGCACACATGTCCCACAGATGACAGAGGCCATTCATTATCTGGGACACCTTTCCACCTGTAAGTTAATTTGTGTTTCCTCAGAGTATTCAACTGAGCTCCTACGGCCAATGTTCCAAGAGACCAACATGATACACTTTGCACTTTTGTGGTCTAGCCTCAAACTTTATATAATATCATCCCCCCACCCCCGAATGCTGCCGGTTGATGCAGTCATAAATGTTTGCCCAGGTTTCAGGAGAGGGGAACAACATAAACTCCATCTTCCCATGGAAGTAATGTGAAGGTGAAATTGTGAGAGGAATACTGGGATAGCCCATACAGTCTCACCCACTGTTGGAAGACACAGTCTGCAATGACTTATGTATATGCATTTAATGGGAGAATTGACATCTGAATTGTGCTTTACTGTTTCTGGTAGCTATAGTCTTTTCTCAAAGTCTGAGGTAAAAAGTATTCTCCATGCTTTCTTTACTAGGAATTATTTTCCACTAACAATTCCACTTATAATTTTATAGGCTTATATTTTTCAAAACCTACTTTAATAAAGGTTCCTAAACACTTTAATGTCCCTTATAACCCAGTGACCAAAGGTAGGGGAGGAAGATGGCTAATAGAACAAAGGGGACATGGATTTCCTTAGAAGTAGTTCTTTGGGGGGCGATTCCAATATTTGCTGTTAGCAAAACACCAAACCTGAACCAGCAGCAGCGGTTCAATTCAGAAGAGGCTCCACCGATCAGAGTGCCACTGAATCTGCAAGATACAGCTGGGGCACAGCCAGAAGAAGGTCTCTGGTGCATTTCTCTCTACAAAGTCTCAACAAGCGAAAACCAAAGAAGAAAGCAAGGTGAACCAATGCCAGGGTGTCATCAGTGAAGTTCAACAAAGGCCAGCAAGGTGAGCCATTGTCAGAGCATTGTCTACTGTCTACCGAGTTATACTTATACTTGTTCCAAAAAAATCACATGTCCTCTCAAGCATCCATTCCGGCAAAACATCGCATGCCCTTTCACTAGACAGCTTCCAAAAACACCACCCATGCGCCTGTTCTCAGCAAAACATCCTCTCATAAGACAGTTTCCAGAAAAAATATCACATGATACAACTGAGTCTCCAACAAAACCAGAAATTCCCACTTCACAGCATTCTTTTAATTTTATTTTAGATGCTTATTTAAATTTATTTATTATCTATGTATGAGTGTTTTGTCTGTATGCATGTCTGTGTACTAGAGGCTCATCTGATGCATAAGAAGGTCAGAAGAAGGCCTCAAATCTCCTAGAACTGGAGTTTCAGACAGTTAACAGACCATGCAGTTGCTGGGCTTCAAGCCTGGGTCCGCTGGAAGAGCAGCCAGTGTCTTGACTACCGAACCATCTTCCCAGCCTCCTGATTTACAGTATTTAAATTAATATTATGCTCTCACGCATGTAATATAGCAACATAGAAAAATTTAACAGTTCTTATGGTCAGATGAATGGTAAAAAGCCTGGAGTTCCTGAGGGTCCTTCACTGGTCAACAATGCTGGAGTTGAGGATGTTATCTTGTACATCTCACTGAAGCCAAGTGTGATGCCGGGGATGTAGCTCAATGGTAAAACACTTGTCTACACACGTAAGGCCCTTTGCTCAATCCTCAGCACTGAAAAAAGAGGCAGACTTGATAGATTTCAAGTGATTTTTTTTTAAATAGAGAAATATTGTATGTTTGTCAGTTGAGCAGCATATTTGCGCACACTCTGGTAGAATTGGAGTGATGCAGAGTTTGCTGGGACTACAACCTAAGGACAGGACAACATGCAAAACCAAACCAAACCAAACAAAACCCAAACAGATCCAGGGCCTCATTGCGCATTTTTCTATTGTTTTAATTAATTGTTTTATGTGCATTGGTGTTTTGTGTACATGTGTGTGTGTGTGTGTGTGTGTGTGTGTGTGTGTGTGTGAGGGTGTCAAGTCCTGGAGTTCCAGACAGTCATGAATTGCTGTGTGGATGCTGGGAATTGAACCTGGGTCTTCTGGAAGAGTAGTCAGTGCTTTCAACCACTGAGCCATCTCTCCAGCCCATACTGTGCGTTTCTAAAATGAGCTTCCCTCCCATACCTCACTTAAATGTTTGAATATTGGAAACTTGCTTGCATCTTTGAAAGAAACCTTAGTCCCTTTCTTTGTTACCAAAGTTCTTTTTCTTTTTCTTTTTTTGAAGAGATTTAGAAAATGTCGTGATGTCCGTTTAGCAAATGAGCATCCCATGTTTAAGTGTTTTAATACTGTGGTCCCATTTCACTGTGTCAGGGGTTGATCTCTCAGCTGTAAACTTACTTGAGAAACCTCTTAAGTTTGGAACTGTTGACAGTATTTTAACTCCTGTCCATGGGTTGTGATCTTAGACCAAGGACTGCATCCATCAGTAACACTCACCCAGAGCTGTCTGAAGTCAGTGATGTGGTTTTAGAAATCTCAGACAGTTCACCAGACAGCTTGCTCTAGTGTCCAGTTTCTGTGATACTCTCAATATTTTAACTTCTTGCAATCTTTTTCAAATCCTTTTTAGCAGGCCAGCAACAAAATGTTTCTCTTATGACACAAGCAATTGCCAAGCAGTGGCGACACATACCATTAATTCCAGACCTCAGGAGACAGAAGCAGGTGGATTTCCGAGTTTGAGGCCAGCCTGGTCTACAGAGTGAGTTCTAGCACAGCCAAAGCTACACAGAGAAATCTTTTTTCAAAACAAAGAAACAAACAAAAACAATTAGATAGGCAAGCAATTGGCCTATTTGGATAGTGTATCAATTAAAATGGCAGAAAAGATAGTGATTACATAGCAAGGACAGTTTCCAGGGAAAAGCATATGGGCTCTGTCTCAGTTAATGTTGTATTAGGTGAAGAACATTTATCAGAGCTAACCTATGTTTCTGTGTCTAGAGCCAGCACAAAGGAAGGACTATGCAGAAATACTTGTCAGTTGTACCAAAATAATCAGAAACCAATATAAATAGCATTGGTTTTGAAGTTTGGAGGACAGAAGCTTACTCCACAACTGACCAGGCACCCCCACCGGCCTATCCCCCCTGCCCTGTAACCATCAAGGATCTAATGTATCTTCTTGGACTTTAGTCAGCAAAGATAACATGTTCTTCTCACTTAAGCTTCTCCAGAGGCTTAATTCAAAGGTATCAGCTGAATACCTAGCTTTGTAGACTTACTTCTCTAGCTGTAGCAGGTGGCAGGAAAGCTTCCTTCTTTGTGACTGCGTCACTGGTTAGACATTCTGGAACTGAGTGCTACAATTAGAGAGTTTGTGTCCTCTCTAAATGCTCCTGTGAGAAGCCTCGTCCCCAGTACAAGTTTTGACAGGGGCTCCTGGGGTTGTGTAGATACTACAGATTTAGCACTGGTGCATGGGTTAAGACCATGGAAAGAACATGTAGCACTGTTCTTCTTATACTTGAGAAAGAGCATCCTGCTGGTAGGTTCAGCCTTCAAGTCATCATCTTTGAAGCAGAGACTGTGTCCTTAGATAGACAAGCCTGATGCCTTTGTCTTGGACCTCTCAGCCTATAATGCTGTAAGCAAGGGCCTTTTTCATTATCAATTAGTCAAGCTTAGCCATTCTGCTCCAGTAATGCAAATGAACAGTAAGGAACTAACGTCATTCCTTAGCACAAAATAAATGCTTTGGGAAAGGATGATCCAATGACCTTTTCTGGCCTCCACAGGCACTGCTGTCACATATACACACTTACAAACATGATCAGATGATAAGGTGAAAGAAAATAATTTGTCCTAATTGGCTAACAGCCTTCCAGTGAAGCTAAAGCATAAAACTACCTGAGAGATGTTTTGGAACCTATATGTGATGGCATGATATCAGATACCTTCAATGATATACTTGCTGCCATTATTGTTATTATTATCATCATCATCATCATTATTATTAATTATTATTAATGTGTGTGCAAAGCCCATGTTTGCTATTGTAGCTCCAAGGATGAGTGAAATGCTTGGCACATGAAAGACCAGAAATACATGATTAGTGGTCAAAGCAAAGCTAAGAAAAAAAAATCTGAAATTCACATATGCTCATGAGGATGGAAAAGATTGGATAGTTATCCAGTGACCTCGTGTTTCTCACGAGAAAACTCAGTCCCCAAGCAAAATACATGTCAGAATGGCAGTTTTCAGTACAGTGGGAACGACAGAGGCGTAGTCATCTTCAAAACCATGAGAGAAACACCAGCACCCCGGAGAGAATGTCATTCTCTTTTTAGTTACCTTGAGGAAAATATGTTGCAGTAAAATCACGTTGCTTCTTGTTAGAATCCCAAGGAACAGCACATTTTCTTGCAGTACTCAGATTTTGTTCTATTAACTACTGTTTCCAAATAGGAGGCTAACCAGTGGGGACTCAAATCCTTTTGTCAAGCTAACATTTTGGTTCTAATGGTCTCAATTATGAAAACTGGTTCTGTAGATGGAACTACAATTACTTGCAATCATTTCTTTAAAAAATTCTCATAATACTGTTACATAATTTTTGTGGCCAAGAGCTGTTTATTCTGTTTAAGTATTTCATGGGAAATCTACTTGTGCGTGTACCTGAGTCAATCAAGTTAACAATGTTCTGACACAAAAAAAGGGTTACATTTACATATGAATGTTACTTTGATGGCTGCCGTGGGTATGATCAGCAGCCCTCAGGAAACTGTCACACAGGGCAGTCAGCCTGGTTTTGAGGCGTAGCCCAGTAGTAGAGTGCTTGCTTGCCTAGCATTCACGAAGTCCTGGATTCCATCCCCAGCACCTCAAATAAAACAATGTGAAGTAACCAAGTTTCCATGTTAGAAATTACTACACATTTCCCCTCCTCTTTGGCACATGAAACATTTCTTTTCACTCATAAGTTTATGGGTCATCATTGTGGTTTAAATACGTTGAAATACAAAATGTTCCCATAGATCCATATGTTTGACTCTTGGTTCCCAGCTACTGGCACTGTTTGGAAGGTTGTAAAAGCTTCAGGGGGTGGGACATTACTGAAGGAAATAAATTGTAACAGCCTTTGAGGTTTTATAGTCTGGCCCCACTTCTGTCTGCTCTCTGCTTCCTGACTACATAGGCAATGTGACCTTAGGTTCCTGCTGCCATGTTTACCTAGTCAATAGATCTACGCCTCTCAAAATATAGGTCAAAATAAGCCCTTTCCCCTTTAAGTTGTTTCTTATCATGTATTTGGCCACAAGTAACTAAAACAGAAAATTAGTACCAGGAGTGGGGGCATTGCCGTGATAAACTTGATCATGTGGTTTGTAGGCCTTTGGACATGCTTTGCAGAAAGAATGTGGAATAGTTTGTAACTTTGAGCTAGAAAAGCCTGAGAATTCTCTAAGTCTAGCTTAATGGTTTGTTTTGGGTGGGGGTTTAGAAAGCTAGAGTGTCTAGAGAAACAAGGGCAGCATTATCTCACTTATGTTTCAGAAGTCATGAGGACTCTGTTGGGGATTAGGATAGAAGCCATTCATGCTATATTGTCAAAGAATCTGGCTACATTCTGCCACTGTCTGAAAACCTTGAATGAGCTGAGTTTAATAAATAATGGACCAATTTGTTCAGGAAAAGAAATCTCAAAGCAGGATAGCATTTAGACTGTGTTAAAGTTTCTGCCTAATGCTTTTGTCTAGGTCTACAGTGAGAAAACCCAGCAAGTAAAACCAAAAGATACAGTAGAACTCTCCAGTTTGAAGAAGAAAGAAATGAATTTAAAGTTGCAGACAAGCTGAGTGTGAAAGCAGCTGCATTTGTTAAACGGATTATTAGCTTCACCAAAGAAAAACCAAGCCTGCCTGAAGGGTTTCTCCAGGGTTTGCCTTGTTCCAGAGGAAGCTCAGGTTGTGTCTTGTCCTTAGTAATGTGCCAGAAGCTCCTGAGGGTTACTAGTTTTGAAGGCATGAAGAGGCCAGGGAGAGCAACTGAGGTGTGGTACACTGAGAGTCTGGATGGAACTTTTGGTGAATGTACAGCCTCAGTTGAAGTAGAAGCTACAAAACGGAAGAGATTGTAGATAGAAGTTAGGCTTGGAACCATTTGGTAGAATCGCAGTCCCTAACTGGAGCCCAAAAGAGGCTATTAGTGAAGGCACAGCCTACTTGCAGCAGGAGTTCCCAGCATTTTTGAGATGCCAGTATAATGGGATGATCACCAAGGACAGCCGGAGGTGTGGAGTGCAGGCAGCCTGAGTCTGTGTGATGCAGAGAAGCCCCGAGAAGCCTGGAAGCCCATGAGTCCCAGAAGTCCTCTGACACTACACTGAACTTTTTACACCGTTGCCCTTTGGTTTAGGTAAAAGTGACTATGCCTTCTTAGAATAAGAGTATGCAACATTTTTTAAAAATTTATTTTGCAGGAACAACTGTTAAGAGACATTTAATCTTAGAGGGACAATTTTAGAGACTCTAAATATTTTTTTGTCTGTTTGTTTTTGTTTTTGTTTTTGAGACAGAGTTCCTCTGTGTCGTCCTGGCTGTCCTGAAGCTGACCCCAAACACAAAGATCTGCTTGTCTCTGCCTCCCTAGAGTTGGAATTAAAGGTGTACACAACCACTGTCCGGTGAGACTTTGGATTTTTAAAAGAGAATGAAGTCTTTGGGTTTTGAAAAACTGAGACTTTTAAGACTTGGAATGTATTTTGTATTGTGATATTGATATTTACATGATATCTTGGGTTCAACAAGAAAGAAAGGTTCTAATTGAATAGCCATGTGTTTGTGTATCAAGCTGACATTAGACCAATTATGTTGGCTGGTTTTCATGCCAACTAGATACAAGGAAGAGTCATTTTAGAAGAATCTCAGATAAAAAAAAATGCCCCCACCAAGACTGGCCTGTGGATAAGGCTGTGGTGCGTTCCTTAATTGATGATTGATGTGGGAGTGCCTAGAGGGTAAGAGCGCCCGACTGCTCTTCCGAAGGTGATGAGTTCAAATCCCAGCAACCACATGGTGGCTTACAACCACCCGTAATGAGATCTAACGCCCTCCTCTGGTGCGTCTGAAGTCAGCTACAGCGTACTTATGAAGAAGAAGAATAAACGAATCCTTGGACCAGAGAGACCAACGGAAGTCGGGGTGGGGGTGTGTGTGTGTGACCGGAGCGAGCCGGGTCGAGCGGAACAAGGGAAAAAAAAAAAAAGAAACCCTCACTGTGGTGGTTTGAATATGTTTGGCTTAGGGTGTGGCACCACCATGGGGATTTGGCTTTGGAGTAGGTGTGTCACTGTGGACGTGAGCTTTAAGACTCTTGTCCTAGCTGCCTAGAAGTCAGTCTTCTCCAGTCTACCTTTGGATGAAGATGCTGAACTCTCAGCTCCTCCAGCCCCACATCTGCCCGGATGCTGCCAGGCTCCTGCCTTGATAATAATGGACTGAACCTCTCTGAACCTGTAAGCCAGCCCCAATTAGATATTGTGTTTTATAAGACTTGCCTTGGTCATGGTGTCTGTTCACAGCAGTAAAACCCTAACTAAGACACTCACTAAGTCAGTATCTTATATGGTTGGTCTCAGCTCTGTTTCCTCAAATCTGTGACTGACCTATAGTCAATTCCCAATAGCCCTGCGTTATATCTACAGTCTCACATCGACACCTGCCTTTCTATTGACATTCTAGTTTATTTTACAACTTCCTTTGAATTTCCCCCACTGTTTTTTGGAGAGCATTGTAGGATTCTGTATCGTATGGCTTCAAACTCTTTGACACTCCTCCTGCAAACCAGTTCCAAAGGCCCAAAAATCACACAGTCAGGCTTAGCCACAATAAGGACTTTATTCTTGGTATCAATTTTCTTCATTAGCTACTGTTACACTGTGTAACCAAAAAGCCTGACCAAGACAACTTACGGGAGTTGGGTATCTTAGTCACTTTCCTACTGGTGTGCTGAAACACCTTGGCCAAGGTAACTTAGAGAAGGAAGTGTTTACCTGGACTCTCAGTTCCGGAGGGTGAGAATCATCACTGTCTCAGTAGGGAAGCCAGGCAGCAGGCAGGCCTCGGGACTGGAACAGAAAGTTGGGAGCTCACATCTTAAACCACAAACAGAGAGCAGAGAGCAAACTGGGAACAGTAAGAGTCTTTCTCTCAAAGCCTGCCCTGGTGAGACACTTCCTCCGGCAAGCCCACACCTCCTAAATAACCCAAACAGTGCCACCAACCGGGGACCAATTATTTAAACACCTGCGACTGTTAGAACATGGCATCCAAACCATCACAGTAGGGTTGGCTTTGGTTTATGTTTTCTGAGAGCTTCAGTGTTGCACGGCAGGAAGGGCATGGAAAACAGCTCAGGTCATGGTGGTGGGGGCCTAGGTCAGTGGCTGTGCACATCAGGGTGGATTAGGAAGCAGAGAGGACAATAGCAAACAGGGTCTGGGCATAATTTCGAAGTTCTAACTCTCTTGACCTACTTCTGCCAACTGGGCTATACCTTCCAAATGTTTTATGGCCTCCCCAAATAGCACCACAAAACAGGGATCAATGCTGAAAAATATAGACATCTGAGATTCAAACTATAAAAATGCATCAAAGACTGGATATCAATCATTATCACAGAAAATAAGGGAAGAAGTTCAAAGAAAGGGTTCAAGAATAAAGACATGTAATAGCAGTTGATAATGCTGATCTGAACCAGTTGTAGAGGCTCATTTTTGTAATCTCAGTACTTGGGAGACCAAGACAGGAGGATTACCATCTGTTTGAGGAAAAAATGACCTATATCGTGAGTTCCCAGTTAGCCTGAGCTATAGAATAAGACTTTGTCTCAGGACAAATGACTATACAATTAAACAAATGATAAAGCAAACTAATGCTGAATGAAACTGGACATTGTATGTTACTTTTGCTGTGATGAAAGACCATGACCTAGAGCAATCTAGGGGAGGAGGGTGTTTGGCTTACACTTTAACATCACTGTCCATCAGGAACTCAAACAGGGTTTGAGCAGGAGCTGATGGAGAGGCCATAGAGGGATGCTGCTTACTGGCTTGCTCTCCATGGCTTGCTCAGTCTGCTTTCTTACAGAAACCGGGACCACTGCTCGGGGCCTCCCCATCAATTGCTAAGTAAGTGCCTTAAAAGCCAGGTCTCATGGAGACATTTTCCCAACTGAGGCTCCTTCCTCTCCAGTGACTCTAGCCTGTGTCAAGTTGACATGAAACTAGCCAGCATATAGTGTTACCAGGTCCCCAAATTTGGGATGCCAAAGCAAGAGATTAAGAGAACAAGTTCACCCTAGGCTACATCTGGAGGTTAGAGCCAGCCTACAACACAAAACAACACAACAAAAACCCCAACAACAATAACAAGAAAAACAAAACCAAACAAAACCCAAACCCAAAGTGGGCAGTTTCAGAGGAATGACAAGCAAGGCTCACCTTTGTCTACACACACACACACACACACACACACACACACGAGAGAGAGAGAGAGAGAGAGAGAGAGAGAGAGAGAGAGAGAAAGGAAGGAAGAAAGAAAGACTAGTCCTCCTACCAGCTACATTGGATGTTTGAAAAGCAAGTGAAAATTTTTGGAATAAAAATGACTTTAAGTGTAGAATTTTGTTTCCATTCAGAATGTCCAATAAAGATGGAGAACAAAGCATAGTCATTTTCAGAAGTTCAATAACTTAGAAAGTTTAACACCCATAAATTCCAGAGAAATTAAAAAAATTTAATACAGCACACACTTGTTCTCAGCAGGGGTGGGATAAACAAGACCAGATCCCCTCCCGACCCCATTGAAACAACTGAAAAAAAGGTCACGAAATATAATAAACACTTGTTCCTCTCCTTTTATGTGTATGTGTGCCTGTATGTGTGCGCCTGTGTCCAGATTACGGGAGTGTGGGAGGCAGAAAAGGATGTTGAGTGTCCCACTTTATTCTTCTGTGTCTTATTTGATTGAGACTAGGTCTTTCATTGAACCTGAATATGTCATTTTTCTGCTGGGCTGCTGCTAGCCTTGTGAGCTCCACTGATCCTCCTGTCTCCACTCCACGGCCGCAGAGCTGGGAATACAGGCCTAGTGTAACCACAGCTGTTTTTTGCTACGTTTCTAGAGATCTGCACTCAGGTCCTTAGGCCAGCAGAGTGTGTGCTTTGTACCCACCAAGCCATTCCCCTAGTTCTTAAGACTCACAGGAAACAATGAATGGCAGTCATCTCTGAATGAAGAGAACTCAGACTGTTCAATGACTGTGCTGGCTTAGGGCTTGGAGGTTTCCAGGCCGGGCTGCAGCACAGAGGGAGTCCAAGAAGAGGCTATCAAAAGCTAGAGCAGGGAGGGACAAAACCTGTAAAGTACTGGAGTTTATTGAATAAATTTCTAGGGAGGAAAGGAGGGAGGAGGGGGGAGGGAGGGAGGGAGGGAGGGGAGAGAGACAGAGAGAGAGAGAGAGGTATCAGGCCTCCCTCCACATGTCCATGCTCTCTCAAGCATCCAGTGGTGTACCAGCAGCAGATGTGGGTGAAA
The DNA here is from genome assembly GCA_902729485.2 of Mus minutoides. Lineage (NCBI taxonomy): Eukaryota > Metazoa > Chordata > Mammalia > Rodentia > Muridae > Mus > Mus minutoides. Next base: position 23,011 of record CACVCL010030105.1, read on the forward strand.
ACTACTGTAGGTAATGGACTCATCTAACTATAAGCACTCACAGGGCTAGAAATAGTGCCAATTCCTGCTGTCTAGACTGGAAAAATCTTGTCATTCATGGGGCACTGGGTAGATTATGCAGGGTCTTGTTTTAGTGGTAGAATAAAATTAGCCATAGATGTAAGTCTTTGGCTCCCAACTAATGAGGTTAAAAGCAAGACCTGAAAAGATCAAACCTTTTCTCCAGGGACTTAGCTGTGTCTCAGAGCAGAGCTCAGGAATATTTATAGGAACATAAAAAATATCCCAGCCTCCAAGAAGGTCAAGTTCACAGTACCTGGCATCTAATTTAAAACAAAAACAAAACAAACAAACAAACAAAAAACCCAACTTATAGGAGCACTTGAAGGGGCTGGTCCTGCAGATCCAAAGTTGCAGGAAATCCATGATATAGGCCAACAACCTCGTATCCTAGACGAGTCCCCGTGAGGATCCAGTCCTGATGGTGTAGCAGAAGCCAGAGGCCTCGAACCAGACCAAGGACTCATTGCAATGAGCATTTTCAAGTAAAGCTGTTTGGACAAAAGAGTAGATAGACTGTGTGAAACACTGTGACACACTGCAGCTTCCACAGAGAGATTTTTTTAAAATTTATTTATTTTTGTTTTCTTTGAGGGGGCAGGTTGCAAAGGTAGGGCAGATATGAAGGGACAGGGAGATGAGTGGGATTGGGGTACATGATGTGAAACTCACGGAGAATCAATAATTTTTTTTTAAATATAGGATGCTCTTTAAGTTGTAGGTATGTCCACAGGTGTGCAGTATGCTCTGGGTGTCCAGTATCCATCAGCTATATCAAATGTTGGTCTTGAGTTTCACGATATAGCAAGTGCTTTGAGTACCTTATGCTCCTGTAAGCAACTCCTCAATATTCCTGTAAGTGACTCCAATAAAGCTCATTGGCTGAGAAAGACCAACAAAACAAACAACAAACAAAAAGCTCTAAGGCATATGAAAAAGTATGAAGTTTTATAAGGAGAAAAATCAGCTGAAACTCAATAAGCTGAACATAAGATAATAGGAGTGTCTTAGTCAGAGTTTCTATTCCTTCATAAACATCATGACCAGGAAGCAAGTTGGGGAGGAAAGGGTTTATTAAGCTTACACTTCCATACTGCTGTTCATCACCAAAGGAAGTCAGGACTGGAACTCAAGCAGGTCATGAAGCAGGAGCTGATGCAGAGGCCACGGAGGGATGTTCTTTTTTTTTTTTTTTTAGTTTTTTTGAGACAGGGTTTCTCTGTATAGCCCTGGCTTTCCTGGAACTCACTTTGTAGACCAGGCTGGCCTCGAACTCAGAAATCCGCCTGTCTCTGCCTCCCGAGTGCTGGGATTAAAGGCGTGCACCACCACGCCCGGCGAGGGATGTTCTTTACTGGCTTGTTCCCCTGGCTTGCTCAGCCTGCTCTCTTATAGAACCCAAGTCTACCAGCCCAGAGATGGTACCACCCACAAGGGGCCTTCCTCTCTGATCACTAATTGAGGAAATGCCTTACAGCTGGATCTCATGGAGGCACTTCCCCAACTGAAGCTCCTTTCTTTGTGATAACTCCAGCCTGTGTCAAGTTGACACTCAAAACCAGCCAGTACAAGGAGTGGTTGACAAGGACATTAAGATAACATTTATCACTAGAGTATTAGTCATAACCAAGAAACATTTGCAATGCCTGAAGACAGGGTGGTATAACCTGGGGGTAGCCCCTAAACCATTCCATAGATCAAGTAAACATTTCATAGTGAATACAATAGCTTCCCACAACAAAGTAATATCTAGCTCAAATACTCAATAGTAGGATAATAACAAGGATGATGATGATGATGATGATGATGACAATGATGATGATGATAAGCTCTGGACTGGAGCTCAAAATGAAATTTGAAAATAAAGTCATGGGAGACAAGAAGCTGATACAAGATACAAGAAGAGAAAAGCTGAACTCCCAAGCAGGACAAGGGGAGCGACTAGGATGGAGAAATGCACTGACTAGGACTAACCGACCACAAGTTACATGCTTTGGGGAACATTGCATGACCATCAAAACAGCAACATGAATTTTGCTAAGGAAAGCCAGACACAATAAGCCTTTGGTGAGGGGGAATAAAAAGCAGGTTATCAGTGTGCCACGAGACACTTCAAATGGCCAAATACACATGTCACTGGAGCCCTAAGAAAAGGGCTGGTGGTGACAGAACAAAATCAACCCCAAACTCTTAACATTAGAATAGATAGGAGCTACAATGTTTCTAAGTTTGAGAAAAAGGGATGAGAACAGATCTGAGAAATGTCACTGGAAGCTGGAAGCAAGGAAAGGGAAGAAAATTGTATCAAAGCAGCACCACCAAGAAATTGTTTCAAGTGAGTGATAAAGAAAACTTTTTATGTAGTGCTGGAAATCAAACGCAGAGATTTACACATGATAGGCCTGAGGTTGATAGATCAACAGGCTACATTCCCAGCCCAAGAGAAAAGGTCAGAAGCAGCCATACCTAACAAGTACAAAGGAACAAAGGGGACAAAATATTTCCTGTCCAAGCCGATGTGAACAGGGCCAAACAAAACACCACAAGACAACAAGAAGACAAAATCAAAACTGGGTGAGCCAAAGTCTCTAAAGTGCTTAAAAAGAAAAACTAAAGGTCAGCTAAGGGGCTGAGGGTGTAGTTCAACAGTGCTTGCTTAGAGTGATTGTTTAGCATCCATGGAGCCTGCCCTGGGTTTTATCCCCAGCACCGTACAGGAAAATAACGTAGAAAATAGATATAGACATGCCGGACTGATGCAATGGCCCAGCAGGTAAAGGCTACAGTTACTGCTGCATCCTTGATGGCTGGGGTCCTGGAACCCTGACTGGGGCAAGAGCATAGGTGGTGGAAGATGACAGATATATGAGCACAGGAAGGCCAAGACTGGTGGTCTGCGCTCTCTGATGGAGAACCTGCAACACCCCTGAAGTTCAGTGTGTTTACGATATAGAGCTACACCAGGAGGTGGGATTATTGCATATAGCTGAACAAGGGGATAGGGGAGAAAGCAACCACGGGCATTTTCCTCACACACTGTCAGCATTCTCACCCAGACCAGAGGGAAGCTTTTCAGAGTCCTTAGCCTGAAATAGGAAAGGCTTTGCCGTTCCCATGGGTCTGAGGCACAGGGGCAGGGGGGGTGTGTCCTTGACATGAATGTGTTCATATTAACAACACACATACACTCTGGACTTCCTCTGTCCCACAGTGGTGGATGACTGGAATCCCAGAATTCTAGAGGGAGAGGCAGGAGGACTGTCACAAGTTTGAGGTCAGTCCAGTTTCTATAATGGTCTGCATATTCTTAGACAGCCAGGGTTACATAATGAGAGCCTGTCTCAGATACACAAGCACTCCACCACCACCACCACCACCAACAACAACAACAACACAGGAATTAAAGAATGACTTTTTTTTTTTTGACAAGCGTATCCTCAGGAGCGATGTGGGTCATTGTGTGGTTCTCTCTTTGATTCACACTTCTACTGAGTTCCGATGTCCTAATACAGTAGAATTTGCAGGTAGGCTCTGTGTATCAGATTTGAGACTGGAATAGGAATTTAGGAAGACAGGAAGCTGGCTTTCCTCAAGCTAAGAGGCATGGCTATTAGAAGAAGATGTCAGAACTGAACCCTGCCCCTTCTGCACCTCTGGCAATAACCCGGGAGACAAGGAGTTGAAGCTAGAAAGGCAGCTTTACATTTTTAATGGCTCAATGGAAAAGATTGGTTTCCAAAGTCCAGCTTGCTGAGTGTGGTTTATGTACTTGTACGTACGTATAAGTGCACGTGGATACAGTTGTATAGCTGTGGAGGCCAAAGGGTCATTCACTGAGTAGATTTTTTTTTTTTTTGAGACAAGGTCTCTTGCTGAATTTAGAGCTTATCATTTTGACTGGGCTGGCTGGCTTCTGTCTCTGTCTCTGAGGCCTGGGATCATAGCTGTTTACTATGGCACCCAAGGTTTTCTTTGTGCAGGTGCTGAAGATCCAAACTTAGGTCCTTATGCTTTTGTGGGAAGCATTTTACCCACTGAGCCTGATACTAAGTCTATAAATCTTTGCAATTTGAGAATTTCAGACTTTTTTTTTTTTTGGTTTTGTTTTGTTTTGTTTTGTTTCGAAAAACAGGGTTTCTCTGTGTGGCGTTGGCTGTCCTGGAACTCACTCTGTAGACCAGGCTGGCCTCGAACTCACAAATCTGCCTGCCTTTGCCTCCCGAGTGCTGGGATTAAAGGCGTGTGCCACTACACCCGGCCAGACTTTTTTTTTTTTTTAATTTAAGCCACATTTATGTATCTATTTATGCGTATGCTCATGTGTGCATGTGTAAACGGGTGCCAAAGTGCTTGTGGGAAGGTCAGAGGACCATGTGGATCTTGGTATTAAAGTCAGGTCTCCTGGCTTGGAGAAAAATGCCTTCACCCTCACCTTCACCCTCACCCACTGTCGCTGTACAGTGAGGTTATGAGCCTTCATGTGGTTGTTGGGAATTGAATTTTAGAACCTCCGCTTGCTCCAGTCAACCCTGCTCACTCATCCCCCACTAGCTCTGGCCCAAAGATTTATTTATTATTATACATAAGTACACTGTAGCTGATTTCAATGCACCAGAAGAGGGCTTCAGATCTCATTACGGGTGGTTGTGAGCCACCATGTGGTTGCTGGGATTTGAACTCAGGACCTTCAGAAAGCAGTCAGTGCTCTTACCCTCTGAGCCATCTTGTCAGCCTGTATATACATATTTTTAAAATACTGTTTTCCACCATAGTTTAGAGGCCCTTACTACTCATCTATTGCTTGCTGCCATCCTATTTTTCAGGTATCCTTGGTATCGTTGCTTAATTTTATTAGTGCATGTGGAAGAATCAATCTTTGATCCTAATGTCTTCAGAGAAGAAATCTGCCGGTGTCACTTGGTGAGATGATCTTCAGAGAAACAGCAGTGCACAGATGTGATAGTGAAGGCTTAAAACTCATCTTTTGCTTGCTCTCTTGATCCTGCTCCTTACTCTCTAGCCCTCCCTCTCCTTCTCCTCCTACTTCTCTGTCTCTACTACCCTCTGAACTCCCCTCCCCATGTCTTCAATAAACTCTATTCTATACTAAAACAAAACAAAACAAAACAAAACAAAACAAAACAAAACAAAACAAAACAAAACTCGTCTCTCATCTTTGCCAGGGACATGAGGGAGAGTTTGAAATTCCCAAGGGTCAGTACCTAGTAACTGAATGTACAATCCAACCCAGAGGCATGAACCTTGAACTTGAAAGGTCCCGAGTTCCTCTTCTGGACTGGTGTGAACACCCAGTATAAAAAGCTGGGATGTGTGAAGTTGCTGAAGAAGCAAATGTTCCTCAAAAGCCTTCAAATCTCACCACCGAAGGAACCTCAGAAACTCCAAAGGAACCAAGAAGAAAAGTGGAGGGTCATCTTTATCAATGTGACAGAGATGACTAGTCAGTCCAGACAGGATTTCTCCAAAGAAGTTTATCTCTTTTCTTGAGATAAGGCATCACTATATAATTCCAGGCTGGCCTACCTCAGCCTCCGAAGTGATGAAATTAGAGATATATACAATCATGTCCTTGCCCACACTGCTGTACCACATCATAGACAAGTTGTGGGTCTAGCTCTCCCAAGCTCACACCCTAGGGTCCTCTCACACCCATCCAGGGCCAGCTCTTCTGTGCTGCCCAGGTGAGGTGCAGGGCCTGCTCCCCCAGTGCTGCCACAGGTGAGGGGCAGGGCCAGCTCTTGAGCTCTGATAACCAACCTCAGGGCCAGCTCTCCTTCCAGCCATAGGTGATTAAGGTTAAGGGGTGCATCTCTCCCTTGCCCATGTCACTGCATGGCACGTAATGTCAGGGCCAGCTCTCCTACACTCACACCCTCAGAGCCAGCTCACCTGTGCCCCTGCCACCAGGGCCACCTCTACTGTGCTGCCCTGGCAAGGAGCAGGGGCCACTCTCCTGAGTGCCAGCTGATGAGGGTCAGAGTCAGCTCTCCTTTCTCATGACCCGAAGGCCAGGTCTACCAACAGCCATAGATGGTAAGGGGCAAGGAGGAGACGGGTATCTCTCCCTCATCCTTACCAGCTAGGAATTTTTAAAGATATAAGTGATGCATAATTTTAAACATCTATATCTTGATAGATTTGATAAGTGTATACCAGTGAAGCCACCAACATAATCAATGACACAAACATAGCTGTGACTTGTATAAGCGTTTTTCACCTCTTTTATTTATCTATTTAAAGAGTAAGGAACATAAATGTACTTTCTTGAGGTACAGTACTGTTAACTACAGGCACTATACACTATTAGGTCCCCCAGTACTGTCATGGTGTCCTGCTTGGAATTGGTGTACTTTGGCAAACACCTTTCCATCTCTTCTTTCTTCCAGTCCCTGTCACTCTACTCTTTGTTCTTTTTTTTTTTTTTTTTTTTTTTTTTTTTTTTTTTTTTTTTTTTTTTTTTTTTTTTTTTTTTTTTTTTTTTTTTTTTTTTTTTTTTTTTTTTTTTTTTTTTTTTTTTTTTTTTTTTTTTTTTTTTTTTTTTTTTTTTTTTTTTTTTNGCCACCACGCCCAGCTACTCTTTGTTCTTATGAGTTTGCTACTTGGAATTCTTCATAGAGCCCCTAGAATGAAGTATTTGACCTCTGACTTATTTCACTAGCACAATGCCATCTAGGTTTGTCACACCGTCGCTGATGGCAGGATCTCTTTTTATAAGCTGAGGAACATTCTTTTTCATGTAGTGCCCTTCTTCTCTTCATTGACATTTAGATTGCTTCTGCATCTTGGCTTGAACAGACACATCATTTTGAGATATTTATTTTATTTCTTTGGACATTAATCTCCAGGATGGGAGTAGCCATCCATGTGGTTGTCTAGCTTTGTTTTTAATGGCGACAGCAACAGTTTATGTTTTCCCTAGCAATTTGTGAGGGTTCCCTCTCTACATGTCACTAACCTTGGTTACTTTAAAATTTTTTTTAAATTATTTATTGTATTTTATGTGCATTGGTGTTTTGCCTGCATGTATTATGTCTATGTGAGCGTGTCAGGTCTTGGAGTTACAGACAGGTAACTGACACGTGGATGCTGGGAATTGAACCCAAGTCCTCTGGAAGAGCAATCAGTGCTCTTAACTACTGAGCTGTTTCTCCAGCCTCACTTTTTAAATTTTTATAATGGCTCATAGATGTGAAGCAGCACCTCATTGGTTTATATCTCTGGTAATCAACTGTTAATCTCTTTTTCATAATCCTGTTGACTGTTCATATATTTATCTTTGTCTATAGATATACATCTACATAGATATAGGTGATATAGATATGGATATAGAGCGATATCTCTTTGCTATGGTTCACTTTAAAGTTTATCTTTTATTTAATTTTATACTTTTGCTATTGAGTTGCAAGAATTTCTTGGGATATTTTAGATATTAGTCTCCTGTCAAATAGATGGCTTACAAATGGTATAGATTATGTTTCCAGTTTTTAAAAGGCCTCCTCTGCTATTCAAAAGCTTTCCAGCTTGCTACAACCTTAGCTGTTCACTTTTGCTCTTGTTGTCTGTGCTTTGCACACCATGCGCAGTGTAGTGCCTCCAAGACCAGCAAGCATCAAGAGGACTCCTTTGGAGATTCCTTTACGAGCACTGTGTGTTGAGAAGTCCATTTGTTATTACTCATTATGATCACATGTATTCAATATAGTAACAGCCAGAGCCGCTAGGCAAGAAATTAATAAAAGGCATTTAAATCAGAAAGAAAAATTATCTCTGCAGATGTTATGATTTTATATAAAACACAAAACCTCAAAGGTTCCACAAAAAATACAAACCAAACCAAAAAACAAAAAATGAATTCAGTAAAGTTGCAAGAGACAAAATCAACCAACCAAATGACTTGCACCCGTGTGTGCTAGTGCACACCTGTGCTCACATATAGACTGCTGAGGCAGAGAGACTGTGGGTTGAAGGCCAGTCTTGGCTATATACTTCCATGCTATTCTGGGCTATATAGTAAGACTTTACCTTTTAAAAAGCAGCATCCTTTCTGTAGAACAACAAACAATTCAGAGGGAAGTTAAAGAAACAACCCCATTGACAGTAGTAGTGGCAATGAAATACTTAGGAATGAACCAAGGGGGTGAGACTTATACACTGAAAACTGTAAAGCCTGAATGAGGGGACTTAAGGAAGACAAATGAATAATAATTAATAATAATAATAATAATAATAATAATAATAATAATAATAATAATAATGGAAAGACCCGTTTTGGGGAAGAGTTAATTTTGCTACAGTGTCTATGTTGCCTGAAGTAATTTATAAATTTAATGCAACCTATTAAAATACTGATATTTCTTTGTAGAAATAGAAAAACACCTTCAAGTCCATATCAATCCACCAAAGACTCCAAACAACCAAAGTGTCCCAGGAAAGAGGAGTGAACGTGAAGGTATCTCATTATAAAGCTGCAGTAATCAAAGCAGTGTGACAGTGGCCTGGGGATAAACACAGAGCAATGGGACAGAACAGGGGCTCGGAAACAACCCCCTGCGGAAGCCCATGGACCTTTAACCAGAATGCCAAGGGTTCCCAGTGGCGGAACAAAGGATGGTTATGCCAACAGTGTTTTTGAAAACTACGTATTTGGGTGAAAAAGCCTCAACTTGGACCTTTATTTTATATTACACACGAAATTTAATTCAAACTTGATAAAAGACTTAAATATCAAACTCCAAGAAACCAGAACCCATGAGACAAGGTGGCTGGCAGCCCCAGCAGGAGGGTGGGCTCTCCTCCTTCGATGAAGGCTGGCAGACAGCTTCTGGGTGAGATGAAGAATGTTTCGGTGTTGTGGGGTCTACCTAGGTCTTGCCTTCGCTAGTAACCTAACCCTCACCGCGCGTTTAACTCAGACTAGACATAGAAGAGGTCTACATTGGTTGAAGGTGAAGTGGAGCTGAATGCTAATGTTTTAGATAAGGAATTATGATCTGGAAATTCTGGGAAGGAGAGACACGTCTTGCCCCATGGTGGGGGAGGGGGGGATGGGACTTAAAGGTACTGACTAGAGCAGGGTCACTGTGATTAAACATAGATTTTCTTCGTTTGTTTACACGGTGGCATCCTGCAAAGACCCATTTGGACAGAAAAACAAAACAAAACAAAAAATCAAATGAGCCAAGCCTGCCTCCTCGAGGATGGCTGCGTCATCTTTCTGTGTGTCCTCTCTCCAAAATGATATGCTTTAGTCCTCAAGTTAAGTCCCTTGCAGGAAGAGGAGATTTGCGTCGACTAGATAAAATCACCTATCTTCTTAACCACTTGCGACAATGTTTCCTGTATCCTAAACATCTCCAGGAGGAACAGTAAACACCAGCTCCAACCTGTTTCCAATTGGGCTTCTTTCTACTGGCTGGAGAGAACTAATCCCTTCTCCCATGGGCAACATCAAAGGAAAGATGGCGGGGATTTTCGGGACTGGAGAATGTGGTCATCAGCGGTGGTTAGTTAGGCTGCAGGCCTACAAATAGCAGAAGTACATTTGTTATGATGTTTGAGTGGACTCAAAATAGGATAAGTAGCACGCTGGGTAGTGGGCCTACGGTAAACATATTAGACCGTCAGCTTTCTACAGGTGTTTTACATATAGGATTCTTTTATGTGCAAAACTGGGGAGAAAACAGCTGTTCCGCAGCCCTTGCTTTCCCAGCAGGCCTTTTCTTTAAAGAATAATGAATATATATTGCTCCCTGCACATTCTCTATTTCTGCTGTCACAAAGATTGTATCCAGGAGGCACGCGAGTCCAGGAGATCCATTTGATGATGGGTGAGGACCACGGATTGATTTGGCTGGATTTCTGGAAGTTGCACCCAACTATCCTGTCCCCTTTGAAGTGCCACATAAGATGGCAATTTGACGGCTGCTGGCTCTCTGCAGTCTCTTTTTGTGGTAGATGAAAGGACCGACGTCATGTAAATCACCACAGTGTTCAGACTTTCTGCATACATTGTTCCCTCAAGGGACAAATTTGCGTTGGTGGGAAGGTGACCCGTGCACCCTCGGTGGAATGAAAAGTGTGGACGGCTCCTAGGACTGCCTGAAATGAGCAGGCAAGCCTTCCGACTTGGAGGAAAGAGAGTGTGTCGATGGGAAGCTAACTGCTCGGGTAGCCGGGTCCATGGGGAATCTGCCACCTTGTGACAAGAGGCATGGGCCCAGATGGTAGCCCTAGAATGCAGCTGCTCAGCAGAATTGACTTTGCTCATTTGATGGCCATGCCTGCTGGAAGTAGGAAGAAAGGAATGCAACATTGAGTGGAGAGAATTCCTGGACTTCAAAGGATGGTGAACTGGGCACACTCGCTACGTCCTGGTTCCTTCTGTCCAGTTTATGACATAGCTTAGATCCAAGAATTCTCAAGACCAAATCGGAAGTTGCAAACTTTGCTCATATTTGATCAGAATTTAGTGATCTCTTTAAGTCAGGTATGGCATTTCTTTTGTTGTCCAAATTTTTTATTTATTGCTATTAGTGTGTGTGTATGTGTGTGTGTGTGTGTGTGTGTGTGTGTGTGTGTAGGTGGGAGTGCAGGTACACGTATGCCACAGGGAGAGTGTGTGGAGGTCAAAGAACAACTTTGTGATATCCATTCTCTCCTTTCATCTTTAAGTGGGTTCTTGGGAAAGAACTCATGTTCACAGAGCAAGCACTTGACCCACCACCAAGTCATCTCCCAGCCCCAGATACAGTGTTTCTTTCCTGCTTTGGCTGATAGCTGGCACTCAATATTATATAGCTAGGCCTATGGTATACCTATGCTTGTAACAATACAGACATTTATTGTACATAGCCAAAAAGCAGGTTGAAGCTCAGACAGGAGTATTGCTCTGAGATGGGGGCTAGCCTGGGCTAAATACTGAGTTCCAGGCCAGAAAGAGCTTCATAGTAAGACCACATTGAGAAGGCTTTTAAAGTATGTATATGTATGTATGTATGTATATATATATATATGTGTGTGTGTGTGTGTGTGTACACATATATGTGTGTGTATGTATGTATATATACACTCAAATGAAATATCAGAGAATTTTTTCTTTATAGGGACAATATAAATATACCTGCAATCTGAACTTGCACTCTAGGTACAATTGTCTGAACTTCTCAGGTCTTTAGAATACTATATTTTTCTATAATTGCTAGTAGTCTATGTAAAGCATTTTCAAAGAGCAAACTGCTTAAGCCATATCAGTAGTAGTTGGTAGTTGGTATTTATAATATTTAACCAACGATGAGCAGTAATTTGTATATGTCTTATTTTAGCATGAATTTAATATCAGTTTCTTTTCTTTTACAGCAATGATTGGACAGCCAATATCTTCAATTTTACATTCCTATTTAAAATAGCCTTTATTGGTTTAACTTTAGTCAATTGTAGTAGTTAGTAAGAACACTGATCTATTGACCGTAAGGCCTCCTTGCCTGCTTGTGACTAGAATCATTCAGAAGTGACCAGTGAAGTTACTCATCCCGACAAAAATAATTCAAATAAAAGCTGAGTGTGATGGCACAGGCTAACCCCGGCACACAAGAGGCAGAAACTCTGTGCATTTGAGGCTAGCCTGGTCTATATAGCAAGTTCCAATCCAGCTAGGGCTGCATAGTAAGACCTTGTCTAAACAAAACAAAACAAAACAAAAACAACCCCCCCAAAAAAAGAAACAAACCACAAACAGAAAAAAACATAAAGAATCTCAAATGAGGATAGTTTGGCCTTCTGCCTCACTTTTTAAAATGAATGCAATTTCTAATTCAGAACTCTTAGGCAAGAAAAATCTTGGTTACCTTTGAAAATGATACAGGAAAGAAGAAAAGCACATAGAACCTTGCCCTTCTATTTCTCAAAGACATTCAGACGAAAGCCACTTGCCAACCTGCCACTGTGAAAACGGCCTTCTAACAAGCAGATACTATGAGCATGAATGTGAATTGTTGATGCACCATAGCAAGGACACTAGCAGACCACAGAATCTATTTAAAAAATTCTCTTACACACACAGTAGATTCTTTGGTGCCACGGTATACCCTCAAAGCCAACAGATATACCGTGGAAAATGGGTGAAGCTCTCCCTGCTCTGTCCATCTGTTCATCATATATACGTCATTACTCAAGGAATTTAAGAACCATAATGATGGAAAATCACACAGAAAGAAAAGAGAGGGAACGTAGACTCTGCCAGCAACAAGGGTGACATTTTTATTCAAGAGGTCCCTAATGATGGAAAATCACAGTGAAAGGCAGAGACGAAACTGGGTTTCGATAAAGGACCCGATACACACCGGCTGTACAAGTAGGGGAACGAGTGTAGCAGGCGCATAAAAATAAAGGAAAACAAAATTAACAAGACAAGTTATACTGGGGCTGACATACAAAACAGCAACAAATCACAGCACATTCTGGAGATTAATTTCAACGAATCTTCTGAAATAAGCAGGGGGATAGGCCACATCAATATTAACGATGCCGGAATGGAAGGCTCGGAAACAGCCACAGCATAAAACGGCATGTGAAATGTTTTTGTTCTTAAATGGCTTGTAGATTGGATCACAGGACCATCAGGAAAATGAAGGGACATCTCCGAGGACATCTTAACAGGGCCAGCTGTGCGTGATGAGCAATTACAACATCAGCGCTAAGACCCCAGCTCAAAAGAGAAACATCAGGGTGGAGACGAAAGAAACAGTCAACATCTGCAGGTGAGGTGGAAGAAAGTGAAGAAAGGATTTTATTGAGACTCAATTGCTTGCCCTGTGTCTATATCCACTATCTTTGATGAAACAGACAATAGGCATTCGAAGAAAAATGAGGATTTGATTCATTCCTGAATTACACTTCCTCACTGCCCTTTGGACTGTCAGCCCAGGGAGCCTGGGTGTCAGCCTTGCTTCCTTTTGCTGGGTGTAGACATTTCTGGAAGCTGTGTAAGTGTCATGGGTTCCTACAGATTTGTAGATGTGTCTCTTCTGTACCTGTATAACTCAAAATTTTCAAATAAATAGTTTAAGTGTGATAACATGGCCTACTTAGTCCAATGTTATAGTGCAAAAGTTTTATGACAGTCTTGCCATTAAAAGGCAAATGATCCTTTATTTGTTGGTCTTAGAGGAGCTCTGACCTCTAGTTTTACAAGGCTGGGGAGCAACGTATCATGACCGTTTCTACAGCTCTGTATAACACAGAGGAAAAGGGACGCCCACCCTAAGTTCCTTCCCTCTTCCCACAGATCTACAACATGTGGGATTGCAAGGGACTGAGCTATTTCACAAGCTGCCGAGGCAAAGCAAGCTCTGCATGGAAGGGAAGAGGCACAGGGTGAGGATTGTTTCTAGCCCACGGAGAGAAAGGCAAAGCACTCCTGGGACAGCAGTGCCTGTTAGGCCATGCTCTTTGCAAGACCCCTCTAGAGGACTGGCAGAAAGGCAGGGTCCCTCTGGAGAAGTTAAACTAAGAGAGCTTTCAGTGTTGAGCCGGTGGCTGGATTAAGAATGCAACCCCCCACCCCACCCCACCACTGACTCCCATATTTGAACACTCTGTGGTAGACCTGCTTGGAGAGGATTAGCCACTTCGTTGGAGGATGTGTGTCATTGGGGGCAGGCTTTGCGGTTTCAGTGTCTGTCTCCTGCTTGTAGAGCCAGATGTGAGCTCTCAGCTCTTCCTTCTGCCATGCCTTTTCTCCATCATTGTGGACACTAACCCTCTGAAACACTAAGTCCAATGAAATGTTTTCTTTTGTAAGTTGCCTTGGTTACGGTGTTTCATCAAAGCAATGGAAAAGCAACATTAGGTTACAGTGGGTTACACAGCAAGACTTTGTCTCAAAATGGAAAAGGGGGGGGGGAGAGAGAGAGAGAGAGAGAGAATGCATTTGTACTATCCTCCCTTTGAATGTTGGCTAGATTTAATGAGAAGTAGATTATAATGAAGAAAATGACCAGTTATGAAAGATTCTAAGGTTTCTTCTTTGCTCTCTTGAACTATTCACTGTGAGGAAGGCAACATTTCCTTGGAGACACACGAGTCCTGTGGAAAGGCCCACCAGCAAGGAACCAAAACCCTAAGAACAGCAAAACAAGTAACTGAGGCCACCTTTCCTCCTTCTCCTTCTCCTTCTCCTCCTCCTCTTCCTCTTCCTCCTCCTCTTTTTCTTTCTTCTCCTCCTTCTTCTTCCCCTCTCCCTCTCTTTTGGCTTTTCAAGGCAAGGTTCCACTGTGTATGCCTGGCTGTCCCAGAACTCATTCTGTAGACCAGGGTGACCTCAAACTCGGAGACCCACCTTCCTCTGCCTCTGGAATGCTGGGATTAAAGCCACGAGCCACCACCATGGTAACTGAGGCCTTCTGCCAAGGACCATGTAAACGAGCAATGCATTAGCCCCAGTCAATATTCAGATGATGGTATCTCTTCAGGTTGATGGTGTGGGAAGAAGAAAATGATAATTCTGTAGCCAAGGCACGTATTTGTCAACTAAGAGGAGGCATCCAGTGTGTGATGTTGCCTTTCTCTGCTGTTTGCCCTGTGTTCCTCCTACATCCCATCTCATCGCTCATTCTGAAAGGAAGTCAACGTGTCTCAGCAGTAGGCCAACAGCCCTCCCTATCTCTATGAACGCTGTGTCTTCTACTTGGCTGTGGAGTTGTCCTTACCCTTCTATGTTACTCTTCTGCTATTACCAAGTTTTTCCTATTGTATCCTCTCATCAGTTTTTGTCTACTGGCTCATCCCATCGACATCCAAGCATCTCCTAGCACCTCTCATGGTGAGAGTCTCTTTCAGATATAAGTAGCAGGTACAGTTAAAGCCCAGTTAGAGCTTGACAAAGTCCCTGGCCCCTCCAGTTACAGAAAGCCTCTTCCTAGAGGACTCTCTACCCCCACAGACTAGCAATTCACTTCTGTAAACATTGCTAAGTACCTTCCAGAACTGTAGGAAAACTGGGCATATTTTCACTTATCTGAAAAACAGTACTTAGCTTTAAAGTTGGACAATATATTAAGAGGAAAGCATGGTTTCTTACTAGTTAAGAGGGTAGAAAAACAAGGACTGAGATGTTCAGCCAGTTGGGTGAAGCTTTTCAATCAAAACCATTTATTTACTCCTTGTTATAAGATACAAAATTTTAATCCCAGCACTCGGGAGGCAGAGACAGGCGGATTTCTAAGTTCGAGGCCAGCCTGGTCTACAAAGTGAGTTCCAGGACAGCCAGGGCTATACAGAGAAACCCTGTCTTGAAAAACCAAAAAAAAAAAAAAAAAAAAAGATACAAAATTTCCCTGTGTAACCTCTCCTCGAACCCCTGCTTCCCTAGGTTTAAAGGTGTATACCATCATGCAGGGCTAGAGGACAGTAACTTAAAGCAGTAACCACAGGCAAAGAAAGGGGGCCATTTTCCTTAACAGCCGTAGAAATGACCCTGGGTCTGTTTATTCTCCCACAGATTGCTACCTGTGGCCCCTCTCATTCCATAATTCTCTTCTCCATCCTTGAGTTTTACAGGCGAGGCTTTTGTGGGTATTATCTTCTACCTGCAAAATGTATGTCATCCCTTCCACTCTACAACTGAAGTCTGCCAAACTCTTGTATCTTTTAAAACATAAGAACTGAACCACAAGATAGCTGACAGCCATCCAGTTGCCCTAAAAACATGCTTGGAGCATGTCAGCGAGGGATACCAACCTCAAACTGTACAGCAAGAGCCTGCTCTCTCCAGCTTTCCTCAAGCTAGAACTGACCCCCGCCCCTCTAGTCTCTTCTGTGGTGTGTTACCTAAGATGCACTTTCCAGCTGGAAGGAGTGTGGCTGCAGACTCGGACCCCCGTTTTTACTCCTCTGACCTCACGTGGCATGCAACAGGATTCTGTCTCCATTGTTATTGCAGAAACTGCTCTCTTAAGAGGAAATGGCTTTGGGAATCTCGAAATAACTCTAAGTGGCCTGGCAATGGTTGTAAATCTTTATGTTGGGGTCTTCTTTCAGACCTTGGAATCAAGCCCATGACCTTGCACATGCTACATGCTACATGCTACATGCTACATGCTAGGCAATTGTGTTAGCACAGAGTGATTGTGTTCCACTTTAGCCCTTGGAATATGAATATGTGTGTGTGTGTGTGTGTATTTTGGGGGGTTGTTTTGTTTTTTTGTTTGTGTTTTGTTTTTTGGCTTTTCAATATAGGGTTTCTCTGTGTAGTCCTATCTGCCCTGGAACTCACTCTGTAGACTAGGCTGGACTGGAATGCACAGAGATCCACCTGCCTCTGCCTCCTGTGTGCTGGGATTATAGGCATAGGCTACCACCACCCAGAGAAACATCTTTTCTAAAAAGCATCACTCCAACTTGGCCCTTTGTGCATATGGCCAGGTCCTTTTCTACTTCTCTGACATATCATGGCAAAGCCAAGGATCATCTCCATGACTGCCATGCTGTTTGGACCTTCCAGCCCACCAGAATTGTGAGCCAAATAAGCCTCATTTACTTTATAAAATACCCAACATTAAATATAATGTTGTAGCAACACAAAATGGAGTGAGTCATTATATGACCTCAATTTACCTTAATTATCTCTTTAAATGCTTCATCTCTAAATATAGGCACATCCTCAGATACCAGGGCTTTAAGACTTCAACATATGAATTTCGATGGAGACACCATTAAGTACATACTAAAGAACATTGTCTGCAGGGGCTTGAAGACATGAAAGGGCGTGGTGAGATCACTGTTTATTGTAGCAAAAGTGTAACATGGGATGGACTCAGAGCTTTAAGGTTCTTACCTACCAAGCTAATGAAGATTTCCTCCTAGGGGGTTAGGCCTTGGAAAAATTGAAGTCATGGAATGTCTTAATCAAAGGCATGTTTTCGAATATTCTGCGGTGCTGGGTCTAGAGTGTATAGTGGGTAAGTAAGTGTACAGTAGTGAGAGGAGTCTTCCTTCCCCTCTTTCTTCCTTCCTTTCTTCCTTCCTTCCTTTCTTTCTTTCTTTCTTTCTTTCTTTCTTTCTTTCTTTCTTTCTTTCTTTCTTTCTTTCTCTTTCTCTCTCTCTTCCTTCCATTCTTTCTTTCTTCCTTTCTTTCTACTTGAGGGACTGGTGTTGGAGACTGGAGAAAAGCAACAAAGCTTTAAGGCAGACACTATGAATAGAAAGGAAAGAAGAAAGCAGTTCCTGACCTATCCTGTAGCCCTGGAGGATTAAGGTTCAGGACAGTTGAATTTTGTTTGCACAGAGGCCGAGAGGTCTGAGTCCACTGCTGAAGCTGCTGAGGGTGAGAGGGTGAGAGGGTAGCTGACTATTTGGAACCAGGCATAGGAAGAAGGAAAGGAGCCAGGAGGCTTCCGTCTAAAATCCTAAGGCACTAGGGGGTCTATCCAAAGAGAGAATGCACTGAATGAATGGCCAGATGGCTCAGTGGCTAGAAAAATGAGGTTGCTGGTGACAGATGTCAGAGGAAGGGCCATGTGAAGTAGTGACACGTCTTAAAGTCGCCACTAAAGGAGAGGAGACATGTGCCGAGTGACACAGAAGAGATTTATTTGTGTTATGGCCAGAGGAAGCATTTCCTAAAAGCTCTGTCAACACGGCTTTATTGTTTGGGTCTTTTTAAGTGTGGGGAAATATTGAAAACCTCTGCTTGCTGAGGAAGATGAAAGTGAGAAGATGGGTTCTGGAGAGCAAGTACATCTGGGGACCATTAATTATATGTAAAAACAAAAACACTCTTAGAGCAAGAGAAGGATGGGGAGGTGAGCGCCTACCTCCTGCCACAGTAATAATTGGCTAGGAAAGCGCTCTGTACACCAATCTCCAGAACAAGGCGATTTTATTTGGCACATACATCCTATAAATCTTGAAATAGGAGAATTTTTACTTAAGCTTTCTTATATGAATTCCCCCGCCCCTGAAAAACAGCATGGGTTCTCTTGTATGTTCTGGTCCTCCTGGGGTTGTAAGTGAGAGTAATACAGTGGACCCATGATTTCTAACTTTACACCATCTGAGTATATATCATTGTCCTCACTTCACACCATCTGAGTATACATCATTGTCCTCACTTCACACCATCTGAGTATACATCATTGTCCTCACTTCACACCATCTGAGTATACATCATTGTCCTCAGTTCACACTGAGTATACATCATTGTCCTCAGTTCACACTGAGTATACATCATTGTCCTCAGTTCACACCATCTGAGTATACATCATTGTCCTCACTTCACACCATCTGAGTATACATCATTGTCCTCACTTCACACCATCTGAGTATACATCATTGTCATCACTACACACCATCTGAGTATACATCATTGTTCTCACCTCACACCATCTGAGTATACATCATTGTCCTCACTTCACACCATCTGAGTATACATCATTGTCCTCATTTCACACTGAGTATACATCATTGTCCTCACTTGACACCATCTGAGTATACATCATTGTCCTCACCTCACACCATCTGAGTATATATCATTGTCCTCACTTCACACCAAGTATACATCATTGCCCCAATTTCCCAGTCCAGAAATCAGTTTTCTTCTAGCTGGCTTTCTTTGCTAAAATATGGATTCCAATCTTAAAAAACTGAAAGAAGACAACACACAAACCATACCCACACCAGGCACACACACATTCACTTTATTGAAGACATCCCACAGAACCCTTCCTTTAAATTGAATAAAGCTGTAAATAAATGTCCATGGTATTACAATGACTCAAAGGGAAGAAACAATCCAGTTATCTGACGATTGATGAATGGTTGAAAATGAACAGAGGTATCGCCAGATGTGGAACAAAAAGGAGCAGGACAGACTCCTTCTCAGACAGGGTTCTCCGGCTGCGACATCGGCCCTCTGAGACTTATACCATCATCCCTCTGATCCTCAGGACTTCATCAGCAGCTTCCCTGAGACTCCAAATTGCAGGAGTTAGACTATGGAACTTTTCCATTTCCATAATCCTGAGAGCCAAGTCTTCATATGAATCTTAGCCATATGAAAAGGGTCCAGAAGTCTTGCTTCAAATTTACCCCAAACTGAGTAGCTCTAGACTTATTTGTTGCAACATCTAGGCTCTTATATTGGCCTTTCAGATTCTTTATGTTCCTGGTTCACACATACATGCTCAACATAACACACATCTGAGCATATGCAGGTCGTATTACTTCCTCACTCTCCTTTCTCTTTTTGTTTTTGTTTTGTTGTTTTTTGCCTTTTTGAGACAGGGTTTCTCTGTGTAGCCCTGCCTGTCCTGGAACTCACTCTGGTACTGTAGACCAGGCTGCCTTTCTCTCCCCAGTTGCTAGGATTAAAGGTGTGTGCCCTTCCTACCTGGCTTCTGTCCTTTTTGAGACAGGGTCTCTCACTGAATTCTGCATTCCCTGGATTCAGCTAGCCTGGTTGACCGGCCCCAGGAGTCCTCCTGCCTATGATTACAGGTGAGCATGTCGTTTTCATGGGTTCTGGGTATCTTATTCAGGTCTCTACTGTTCTACAGCAATTCCTTTACTGACTGAGGCCCAGGTTAGAGCTTTTATAAAAGCTCTAATTCTACTCACAAGGTCTCTAACCTTCACGATGTAATAACTTTCCAAAGGTCACAGCTTATAATACCACCTTTTTGAGTGGTAGGACTAAGACGTTTGCATTTGGGCAGACATAACATAAATATTTCGTCCATAACAAAACTCAGTTGCTATGATTGCAGCTACATAAGAGACCCCAAACAAGAACCACTCCACTCCAACAATCCATAGACTCAAAAGAAGTGATAAAGTTGCTATTGTTTTTATGTCATTGAAAGTTCGTGCTTTTACATAGCAATAGATAACAGCATGGAAACTAGGTTCACCTCAGGGGTCACTGTAACACAAATCTAAGTCTCATGGCCTTGGTTTGGGGACCAGCAGGAAGGTGGAGGTGAGAAAGGCCTTAGGAGAGGATGAACAGGACACAAGGACAGGGTCTGAGGATTAGAGTCCAATGCTTTTCATTATTGTCTCCCCTTTTAAAGTATCAGTTGTGGATATTTTGTTTCTATTCCATCATGGTATTTCTTATTGCAGGATGTAGCAGGTATTTAGACCTTTTAGATCACAGGTCTTGACGCTCAGGCTGCTGCACCACGGAGCACGCTAGAAGAGGCCAATCCACTCTCAGTCTTACTTAGATCACTCTGAAATCTGAATTGATGCCATTGGTGTACGTTCCAGGGTCTGAGAAGGGATGAGTGTATTTTTCACATGGAGAGATGCTAACTGCTGTGGACAGAGGGTAAATTCTACTAGCTAGTTTCTAAAGATTAACCACCAATACTTCATCCCCCAACACTTCTTCTAGTGGGATATATTTTCTCCTTCTCCTCTCAAGAGACAAAACTTACTTCCCTTCCTTGCTTCTAGTTGGCTGACCAAAAGAATGTAGACAATATTATAGTCCAGGTTTTTCAGACTGTGACCCAAGAGACTGGACAGCCTCTACTTTCTCTTCTTGTTGAAGTGCTTTTAGTCACCAGAGTGTGAGATACATGGGTGGACAATTAGGTGCCTTTATTAATGACCCCAGTTGGCAAACTCCAAATGCTAGCCAAATAGGTAACAATTTTGCATCTATCTCTTAGAGTTCCCTGGGGCACACTGTATAGTAATGCAGTAACTGGTAATACTAGAATTCAGTCTGGGTCCAAAGCTTTTAATCTTTCTTTCTTCTTTTTTTTTTTTTATTATTAGAGAGTTTCTTCATTTACATTTCAAGTGTTATCCAAAAGTCCCCTATATCCTCCCCCCCGCCCTGCTCGCTTACCATCCCTCTCCCGCTACTTGGCCCTGGCCTTCCCCTGTACTGGGGCCTATAAACATTGCTAGACCAAGGGCCTTTCTTCCCGAATAATGGCCAACTAGGCCGTCTTCTAATACATATACAGCTAGAGACATGAGCTCTGGGGGTTCTGATTAGTTCATATTGTTGTTCCATCTATAGGATTGCAGACCCCTACAACTCTTGGGTACTCTCTCTAGCTCCTACATTGGGGACCCTGTGTACTGCCCTATAGATGATTGTGAGCATCCACTTCTGCGTTTGTCAGGAACTGTCAAAGCTTCCCNACCCAGATGTCCCTCAACAGAGGAATGGATACAGAAAATGTGGTACATTTACACAATGGAGTACTACTCAGCTATTAAAAACAATGAATTTATGAAATTCTTGAGTAAATGGATGTATCTGGAGGATATCATCCTGAGTGAGGTAACCCAATCACAAAAGAAGTCACTTAATATGCACTCACTGATAAGCGGATATTAGTTTTTAATCTTTCTAAGGCAACAGAACATTCACCAGTACATCAATAGAAAAATTTTAAAGTTTAGCAGAGAGAAAAACACAATCTATAATTTTAAAGAGTCCTATTCTAAAAATATTTTATATTAAGTAGAAATAAATCCTTATTTAACATATACTACTATGTAATGTGCTATATATATATATATATATATATATATATATATATATATATATATATATATGCTTTATTTGGATATATATCTCCAAATCTTTACTTTCTCAAGTGTCAAGGCTTTTATTGGTCTTAATTTCTTCTTTTTTTGTGTGAATAATCTGATAATAGTGTATTGGCAAGTTTATATGTCAACCTGACAGAAACTAAGGTCATCTATAAAGAAGAAATCTTTATCAGTGCCTCCATAGGACTGGTTTATAGGTAAGTCTGCAGGGCCTTTTCTTGATTGATGATTCAGATGGGAAGGCCAAGCTCCCTGTGGGCAGTGCCATCCTGGGCTACTGGTCATAGGTTCTATAAGAAAACCAGCTGAGCAAGTCCCAAGGAGCAAGGCAGTAAATAGCCTCCTCCATAGCCTCTGCAGGACTTTGTGCCTCCAGGCTCCTGCCTTGACTTCTTTCCATGAGGTCTGTGAGGTGGAAGTGTAAGCAAAATAAACCCTTTCCTCCCCAAGGTGCTTTCAGTTATGGTATTTCATCACAGCAATAGAAACCCTAACTAAGACAAATAGGACATTTGTTTTGTTGCTTATTTCAGTTTCAAATTGTTATTGTTATTTCTAAGGGAAAATCTTGTTACTCGGGAGAGTCTTCAGCTGGCTTTATGCTGTTGAATAAAGTGAAGAAGCGATGCACTGCATTAGACCTTCTTTGAAGTTTCTCTAAGTGCAGCAGAAGATAAATGCACATGACAGGCACATTTCTGAAAGTTTGACTTTTAAGGAAAGAATATGGATGATGAACATAAAAAAAAAAAAAACAAACAAGCTGCGTGAAACACCTTCAAAGCCTCGCATTGAAGATGAAAGCTATGGTTAAAGAATAGTGAAAATTCTATACTCTCCCTAGATAGCTCGTTCCAGTTTATTCCCAGATTAGTAGGTACTTATATTTAGCTAAGAATTCTATACAAAGATCTCGTAGCCTGTCTTAGAAGGATAGTTTCATATAAATGTGAACAATGGATTGGAAGCAAATCAGGTCTTTTTATCTATCTTCTCGGAGCCATCACACACTTTGGCCTGCTTTATGGTTATTTTTTTTTTTTCCAGTTGGTTAGGACTTTATTATGCCTTCATTGAATTTGTTAGCAGGAGTGGTAGGGACAACAGCAGAGGGAAGATTCAGGTAGGCAAGTCCTTTTAGGATCTGGCATCTGTCCATGGGCAGGAGACACTCCACACTCTGCCCTGGCTGCATGCAGTTCTTTACTGTGAGGAGACTGTATGCTTCCGTTTCTCTAAGACTCTCCTCAGCCGTCTCAGTGAATCCCATCTTAGCACTGCCTCCCACTGCAGGATGTAGTTCTTCTCAGTCCGGTCCTAGGAGACCTACTTGTTGATACTGTAAGGCTCATTCACACACTGGCTCCTGTCTCTCTCCCACGTTGGGTTAAGGAACTGTTGAGTGATGAATTACATGTTATTCAACTTCGTCTCTCTTGTCGGAGCAGAATATCTGACATGGTTAAAGGGAAGACTGATGATCTCAGAGGAGGGGGGTAAGTCAAGTTGTAGAAAGGCACCTTCAGGGGTTACAACAAGAAAACATGATTTTATTTCTTCTTTTAAGCTCACTCTAGTGAGCAAGTGTTGGGGTGCACACCTTTCATCCCAGCCATCAGGAAGCAGAGGCAGGTGGATCTCTGTGAGTTCAAGGTCAGACTGGTCTACATAGTGAGTTTCAGAGCAGTCAGCGCTATGTAGAGAGACCCTGTCTATAAATAAATAAATCAACCAATATGGTTTGCTGAGTGACTTACAAAGACTCAGAGATATTTATGCTGTTATGATATACTCTAGGAGGTAGTTAAAAAATCATATACCACAAATGATTTATTTATCATTATTTTTAGACAGGGTCTGTCTCACAATGTAGTCATAGTTTGCCTGGCCTAAAACTCACTATGCAGATTAGCAGGCTTTGAATACACAGCAATCTGCCTGCCTCTGCCTCCCCAGTGCTGGGAACATTGTATGCCCATACTTTCAGTGTCTGTGTATTTTTTTATTAATAGAAATTGAATTTAATATTTTTTGTATTTATTTTATGTATATGTTTGTTTTATCTGTGTGTATGTTTGTGTATCACATTTGTCTTGTGCCCTAAGAGATCAGAAGAGGGCATAGGAGCCCTGGAACTGGAGTGAAAGATGGTTATAAGCCACCCATGTGGGTGATAGGGATCAAACATTTCTTTCCTTTGATACAGTCTCTCTGTTCTGTAGCTCTGACTGTCCTGGAACTCTCTATGTAGAGCAGATTAGCTTCAAACTCACAGAGATCCACCTGCATCTGCCTCCTGAGCCCTGACACTACAGGTGTGGACTACTGCTCTTAGACTTTGTTTTTGTTTCAAAGTCCTTAAAATTCTTAGGGGCCCTTTGTGTAGAAGTTGTTCCCCAACTACAGGTGTATGTGTGTGTGTGTGTGTGTGTGTGTGTGTGTGTGTGTGTGTGAGCACATGTGCATGTGTGCAGCATAGTACGGCCCATTTGTGGAGGCCAGAGGACAATTTTTAGCAGTTGGTTCAGTCTTTTACCTGTAGACTCCTGGGATCCAACTCAATTTTGGCAGCGAGGGCCTTCACCTGCTGAGTTATCTGGCTGCTGCCCCTTCTTTTTTTATGCCATTGATAGGTTGACAAAATCATATGAATCTTTTGTTGGATATGGATGAGTCTCTCGTAGAGTCATTAACTCATCCTTCTAATTCACTCTATTTCCTATAAACTGGGAGTTAGAACCAATGGTTCTAGATTCAGTTTTAACTTCTTTAACAGGAATATCTCATTGGCACTACAGAATTATATTGCTGTCACAACAGGAGGTTTGGTGGTTTGACTGATAATGCCTCCAAAGGCTTATATGGGTGTTGTTTGGTACCCAGTTGGTGGAACTGCTTGGGAAGGATTGGGAGGTCTGGCCTTGCTGAATGGGGTGTGTCACTGGGAGCAGGCTTTGAGGTTTCCAAGCCTAAATAATTTTCTCTGTCTTGTAGTGGTGTCTCAGGATGTAAGCTCTGAGCTAGTGCTATAGCACGTGGCCCGCCTGGCTGTTGCCATTCTTCCCACCATGATGGTCATGGACTCTAGCCCTCTGAAACTGTAAGCTCCAAATAAACTCTTGTTTCTATAAGTTGCCTTGGTCATGGTATCTTATCTCAGTGTGGTGGTTTGAATGAGAATGGTCCTCACAGGTTCATAGAATTGAATTCTTGGCCACTAGGAAGTGGCACTATTTGAAAGAACTAGCAGGTGTGGCCTTGTTGGGGTGGGTGTGGCCTTATTGGAGGAAGTATACCACTGGGGGTGGATATGTCTTTCAACAGTTAATAATCACATTCACCAAACTGAAATGGTCATGATTAAAGAAAAGAAATCCTAGCCAAACATCCTCTTTGAAGTTGATGTCTATACATAAAATATTTAAAGTATTTTTTGATTCTGTAAGAACACCCATACACATCTTTGTTTGTTTATTTCTTTCTTGTTTTGTTTTTTTTGTGGAGGTTGTTGTTGTTTTGAGACAGGGTTTCTCTGACTAACCCTTGCTGTCCTAAAACTACTCTTTAGACCAGGCTGGCCTCAAACTCAGAGATCCACCTGCCTCCCTCCAGAGTGCTGGGATTAAAGGCGTGCGCCACCACTGCTCTGCTCCACACTTCATTTTCAATAGCATTTTTTAAAAAATGTGGTCTTAGGTTCATAGCAAAGTGGAGTGGAAAGTACAGAGATTTTTTTTCATGCCCCACCTTTCCCTATAATTCATGGATTCCCATTACCACTCTCCCTGTTGGAACAGTATACTTATTACAGCTGGTGAACTTTGACACCTACCCTCCAAAGTCCATGCTCTAGAGTTTACTTTGGGGCTATAAATCCTTGGCTTAGGATAGATGTATAGCTGCTATTTTATAGCGTTATGCAAGGGCATCTCATTGCTCTAATGCCCTTTGTGTTCAGTTACCCCTCCCTCTCTGTCCAACCCTTAGCAGCCACGGGTCCCTCCTTCCTTTGTGCCTTTCCACGATGTTATAGAGACTTGGACTTACACAGTACTTTTGGAATGGCTCTTCTGACTTAAGTTCCCTGAATACTGTTTCTTCCTGACAGCTTCTTTCTTCTCTTTCTCTCTTTTTCTGAGGCAGGGTCTCACTATGAATCCATGCCTGGCCAGGAACTGGCTTGAATAGATCAAGCTCATCATGAATTTATAGGGATCCCTCTGCCTCTTGAGTGCTGGAATTAAAGTCATGTGCACCACACCATGATGCTTATTCTCATGTGTTGTGTCCACATATGAGCATGTGTGTGCACATGTGTGTAGTGGGCTCAAGATAACTTATGGAAGCTGGTTCTCTGCTTTGTCCATGTGGATTCTGAGGATCAAACTCAGGTGGTCTGGCTTGATGGTGTCTTTACTTGCTGAGCCAGCTTTTGAGATTTAATAGGTAGTTTTTTGGGGGGGTTGTTTGTTTGTTTATGGATCTGGGCAGGTGTCTCAGCAGTTAAGAGCATGCACTGGCTGCTCTTCCAGTGGGCAGGGGTTCAATTTTTAGTATCGACATGCCAGCCTACAACCATCCATAAAACTCCAGTCCCACGGGATGGGTCTAACACTGTCTTCTGGCCTCTGTGGGTAGCAGGCATACATGTGGTACATAGACATATATAATGATTTGTATATGCTTGGCCCAGGGAGTGGCACTATTAGCAGGTGTGGCCCTGTTGGAGTATGTGTGTCACTGTGGGTGTGGGCTTTAAGACCCTCATCCTAGCTGCCTGGAATTCAGTATTCTGCTAGCAGCCTTCAGATGAAGATGTAGAACTCTCAGGTCCTTCTGCACCATGTCTGCCTGGATGCTGCCATGTTCCTGACTTGATTATAATGGACTGAACCTCTGAACCTGTAAGCCAGCCCCAATTTAATGTTGTCCTTATAAGAGTTGCCTTGGTCATGGTGTCTGTTCACAGCAGTAAAACCCTAAGTAAGACAACATACATACAGGCAAAACACTCAAACACATACAATAAGTAAATTAAAAATGGAGGTATTTTTATACCAATCCTAAAACAACAAAACCAATCATTGTCTAAAGTATTATATCAGTCTCCCAAAAGATTACGTAGTGCTTCCGGAACTCATCTGTTCCTGCATCCCTTATTCAACAGAGCTTCTTGGAGAATCCCAGTTATACAGAGCACACTCTGGGAAGCTGTTGTATAATTTAAGACTGCAGGTAAGAGGGACGATGTGCCTCCGACATACATTATGAGAGTTCTTAGGAGGCTATAAGTTCTCGTCTGCCTTGGCCACTGCAAATATTGCTTGGCTATTAGAAATCCACTGTAAACCAATTTAAACAGGAAATGGAAGTTCTTGGTAGAAAGCAAGGTTATCAGAGAGCCCGGGGTTAAAAAGTAAACAGGCCGTTCGATGGATCAGACATTTGGAATTGGACACTTAGAGCTTGTGATTGCTCTCTCCTCTCTCAATTTCTCCAGGACCACCTTATGATTACTTGCCCCTTTTCTGCCTTATTTTTCTTTCTTTAGAATAGCCTTCTGTTAAAAAAAAAAGTACCTAACATAGTCCTTAGCCCTGATTTTATGTTCTCCTCTAAGCAACCAATAGCATTCGTTATTACGGCTTGACTCCAACTTCCAGAAGGGAAAAGAATCTTGATTTCTTCAGCTTGGATTTGATATCCCAGGTCCAATATGTTATGGCCAGAAAGTTCATGTGCTACAAACAGCAAGGCTTAAGAGTAGGGCAGCCTATGTAAATATGGTGTTGCATACCTGTAATCCCAACACTCAGGTAGCAGAGGCAGGTGGACTATGAGTTTGAGGCCAGTCTGGTCTAAACAGTGAGACTATGTCTTTAAAAGAGAAGGGCTGGGAGGTGGCTTACTTGGTAAAGTACTCGGTGTGCAATGATGAGGCTGAGTTTGATCCTCGGCACCCATATAAAAAGCCAGGTGTGGAGGTTATGTGTTCATAATCCTTGTGGTGGGAATGTGGAGTCAGGAAGACCAGGGCTTACTGGTTAGCCAGCTTTGCCCAATGAGTGAGGCCCAGGTCCCAGTCATCCCAGTAAGATAGTCTGTCTCCCCCCCCCACCCCCCAAAAGGTGGCTGACTCCTGGGGACTGACATCAGAGGCTAATCTTTGGCCTTCATACACACATGTAGATATACACAGACCTACCTAAATATATACATATATCTCTTTAAAAGGGAAGAGGTTTTTTTCCCCCTACGTTTTGTTTTTATGTAGATGGGTGTTATATCTAGATGTCTGTGCGCAGTATGGCTGTCTGATGCCCTCAGAGGCTAGAAGAAGGCCATTGGATTCTATGGGACCAGAGTTAGAGTTTTGAGCTACCATGTGGGTGCTGGGAATCGAACCTGGGTCCTCTGGAAGAGCAGCCAGTGCTCTTAACCATTACACCCCCAAATGGGACATGGTGATCCTGGTACTATAGCTCCATTCCCTTACCTGTGGTTTTACTTTTCACGGTTTTTCTATATCATGCCCAATTGCAACATTAGAGTACTAGATGGAAAATTCCAGAAATAATTAATTGCCAAGTTTTAAACCATGTCACTCTGAAGAAAATGATGCAATCCTGTATTGTCTTATTTTATCCTGCCTTACACGTAACTCATTTATCTTGTTGCCTAGCACCACCACACTCCAAACACCCCTCACCTGTGACTCATGAAGCGGCCGCCTAGTTTTGCCCAGAGAAACAGAAGATGTCTGCTAGAGGCTCCTGAGACACGCTGCCTTTTTCTTTTTTTTCCTAGAGGTCCACTAGATGACATGTTTCCCCCTCTTCTACTGCCGACATTTTAGTGGTGTCTAGAGCTGCAGTTGGCTTTTGGTTGTTAGCTAGGGGATAAGAGCAGAGGAAGGCACAGCTACATAAAGCCATGAAGTGTGCGGGGAATCAAGAGTAAATGAAAATAGTGTTATTTTTGAATCTTTCAGACCTCTGTGCTGTTCATGTGCATTAGCTCGATGGTGGCTACAAACTGTGTACTACTTATCCCTGAGGTCTATTTTAGAAATAAATTGATGGCAAAGATACTAGGTTGAGTGTGTAGTGCATTAGTAATTGTATGAAGTAAGGACATGACTGCTCTGACAGTAACAATCTTTAAACAATAGCAAAACTGAAGACAAAGACCCCATCTTTAAAATTTATCAAAAGAGCTCTAAGGCTTTCCTAAGATCACTCTCATGGGGGGTGACAGAAAAACCTTAATGCAATTTTATTACAAACAGTGGCTCAGCTGCTGCTTATAAGTCACCATTCAAATGGTTTCTGACAGAAAGTGAACAGTTTTAGATCTGTGAGATGGCTCAGTACGTGCTTGCTGCTAAGCCTCATGAATCTGAGTTTCATTCCCAGAACCTGCAAAGTAGGAGAGAACTGACTCCAAGCTGTTCTTTGACCTCACCAGAACTGTTGTATACATGAGCTAATCCATACAAGCACACATACAATAGACAACAAGCATAATTAAGAAAAAAAAAACAAACCCAGATTTTTGCAGAGAGATCAGGGGTTGACATGTGTCTTCTGTCACTAGTTTAGTTGTGTAACTTTACCTGATACTTTTCTGATACTATTCTGTCATCTGTAAATTGGGGTTAGCAACCAATTCACCACCCTTTTCTTTTATTTGCAACTGATATGTTTGAAAAAAAAATAATTTCTGGACATTCACTGCAACAAATACTTGAAAGTCATTGGAGAAAACCTAATGAACAACTCCCCCCCCCCGCCCCCAATGGAGCTCATAGTGTAGTTAGAAGGTGACTTTATATTATTTGATTTAATCCTACCAATAACCTCGTGAGATGGATGGCAGTAGTCTCATTTTATAACCAGGAAGAAATCATGTTTCCCTCTCGTAGTTCTTAACCTCCCAGAGGAAAGGGATGTACGTGCGGCGACGAGGAAGAAGATGGTGACTCTAAATGTTTTATGCACTTCTGTGGCTGTTAAGTGCGTTCTGGGATCCGAAATTTTCCTTGGTCCATTTTTCTCTTGTAGAAAGTTTAATGGCCTCTCACCGTTAACCCGTCTGAAAGAAGTTACTGAAAAGGGGAGAAGGGCGGCTCCGTGCAGGTAGCGAAGGCTGATCTGGGCACGACCAGTCAGGGACAAGAGAGATCCCAGACGAAGCAGGAGACCGGAACCGGAGCAGTGGAGCGGAAAGAAACCCGGAAACTCGGTGGAAGCCCACGTGTAGAGAGACGCAGAAGCTCGGTGCTGCTGAGCGCCCTCCCCCTCGCAGGCCCCGCCCATCCGGGCCCGGGCATCCGGGCCAATGGGCGTGACCCTGTGGGGCGTGGCCTGCGCACAGGTGCCGCCCCGGCCCGCCCGTTCCGTCGCCTCTGCCGTCGTGCGTGCGGCTCGGCGGAGGGCAGGGCCTGCGCTCTCTCCGCCTTCTTCCCCACCTCCGGCTGCCGGCGACACCGGTCTTTGCAGTCCGGGACCCCGTGCGATCGTTAGCCCAGTGCACGGTGAGTCCCCGAAGGAGCCCGTGGGCTCCCGGGCCAGTGGTTCCGAGGCTGGCGCTAGGCCGGAGACCGGCCGCCGGGACGGGCTGAGGGCAGCGGACAGCTTGGGGCATGTGGATGAATGAGGCGCCCTCGGACTAGGCCGCGCGGCCACGAGATTGGCCCTCGCCACAGTCTGGGGGAAAGTCTTGCCTCAGGGCGGGACGCCAATGCCGGGTCGGGAGGGGGAAGGTGGTGTGCGGGGGTCCTGCTTGGTTGGGCTCCGGGGACACCCCTTGTAGGTCACCCCTTGTAGGCCCCAGGACTGGACAGGCTCTCCCCATGCAGCTGTTCATTGGAGGTCTGGAACAGGTGTCAGGATCCCCAAAAAGGGAGATCCTTCGCCTCCCGGTCTGGGATTACATTTGGAGTATCACTTCTGGGCCGGGCGGAGTGAGGAGAAGGAGGGAGGAGCAGCGTGGCTCTAGGAGGTACAACCAGCCAGAAGGCAGGGACAGTTTTAGTTTCCAGATTCTAAGACGCGAGGTTGCAGGTACTCGTAGGTTCCTATTGCAGTGTTAAAAGTGAGATCAATTTTGCACAGTGGACCTTGGAGCCAGGACAAGCAAGAAAAGACAGAAAGTTTGGACTTGTCAATCAAAAGGTTGAAAGTATTTGAAACGGGGCTGCATATAGCCTGCTGGTAGAGCGCTTGCTTTTAGCATACATGAAAGCTCTAGGAGGGATCTTGAAAAGGCACGACAAGGTGAGTGCCTTCAAAGTATCCAGTGTAGAGTGTGGGTTTCAAAAGCTGTTTAATGAGGACTGATTGTTAGCTTACCCACAGTGTCAAAGGCGAAAAGGTTTGGCTTCGAAGGACCTCCAGGCCTAGTGGTGACCCTCAGTGTGGTGAACGTTGAGTTGTGGAGAGAGGCTGGTTCCAAGTGGTGGAGGAATGATTGGTGAGAGATGACTTGGTTGCTGGTGTTTCTGTAATGGACTTCCTTTGACTTGTGTCTCTCTGCTCCTACTTCCAAATGATTTCCTTCAAATAACATGACAGGTTAAGAAGGCAGTTGTCAGCAGCCAACATGGAAGATTGGAACAGAGTTTTATGTTTATCTCTGATTCCTGCTGCTGCAGTGTTTCTGGGACTACTCAGAAGTGACGCATGTACAGATTTTAGAATCAGATCTGTTTACAGAGACCCTCCCCTCAAAAAAAGTATAGGTTTTGCTCAGATTTTAGTTGTGGATTGGTGTATACAGTAGGTTTTCTTTTCTACTACCCAGTAATATATTCTGTATACAGACAGGTGTTTTTGTTTATAGGGGGAGTCTTAAAAGTTCATTTTGATATTTTAGATGCCCCCGAAAAAGGGAGGAGACGGAATTAAACCGCCTCCAATTATTGGAAGATTTGGAACCTCACTGAAAATTGGTATCGTTGGATTGCCAAATGTTGGGTAAGTAAAAATTGGGACTTCTTNCAGTAATATATTCTGTATACAGACAGGTGTTTTTGTTTATAGGGGGAGTCTTAAAAGTTCATTTTGATATTTTAGATGCCCCCGAAAAAGGGAGGAGACGGAATTAAACCGCCTCCAATTATTGGAAGATTTGGAACCTCACTGAAAATTGGTATCGTTGGATTGCCAAATGTTGGGTAAGTAAAAATTGGGACTTCTTTTGATTTTTGTAAACTTTGTGTCCTGCTATAGAAATAGAAACTGACAAGGAAATAAGAATTCAAATTGAAGTAAAAGGGCTAGAATATTGTTATAAAACTAGACTTTACTTACGTGTGTTTTATATACTTGATTTTAATTTTTTTGCACACATTGGAGTGAGTTGTTTACATTGTTTTGCTAAACTCAGGAAGATGCCGTGAGAGTTAAAATATTAATGAGGTAAATCAGCTACAGTTGCTTGAAAAGTTGAGAGAAGCATAATATTCCGTTTGCTTGGGGTTGTACTTCCTATCTAGACTGTTACTAGCAACCTTGCAGTAGAACAGTGTAGGAAATAGTTTTAAAAACCTTTTTATAGCCAGGCGTGGTGGTGCACGCCTTTAATCCCAGCACTCGGGAGGCAGAGGCAGGCGGATTTCTGAGTTCGAGGCCAGCCTGGTCTACAAAGTGAGTTCCAGGACAGCCAGGGCTATACAGAGAAACCCTGTCTCAAAAAATCAAAAAAACCCAAAAACAACAAAAAAACAACAACAACAAAAAAAACTTTTTATAAAACTCTTGAGAGAAGAGGGTTATCTGGCAGATGAAATTTTATTGGAGAAAGAAGTAACTGCTTTGAATATACTGTTAGAAGGTAAGTAAAAGGTTCCTGTTTCTGCAGATTTAAAAGCCAAAACAGGGAATCCACAGAACAAACTAGTCAGCCAGTCTAGCCCCAGCGGTGAGCTCCGAGTTCAGCTGCTGACCCTGCTTTATACAAGGGTGGTGTGCAGCTGAGGAAGACCCTTGACCCCAGCATCGGGCTGCCATGAGCACCCGCGTGCACCCACATCGGCACACGGATGGATGCCACGCATGTGTGCACGCAAAAGGTGTTTAAACTTGGGAATTCTGAAAACAAAGTACTGGATTTTATCATTTCTTTTTAACCATACATACCATAGAGTTGCACATAAGACAATGGTAGAAGATGTATGTGGGATTAATCTTACAATTGTGTACACATGGAATTTAAATGTTCAGTGTTGGCTCTTTTCTTTTTTTTTTTTTTTTTTTTTTTTT